>JADLZK010012680.1:0-118786 GCA_015847255.1 Hyparrhenia diplandra | reverse complement strand
CCTTGTATATTTTCCTTTGCTTTTTGGCCCAATATATATATGTTTTCAACATTGCCCTCGCAAAACAAGTGAAGTACCAAAACTTGTGGAAAAGGTTAGCTCAAAGCCCTATCACTATTGTGTTTTGGTAGTTTTATACTAATGTTGACAAGATAAAATATGTAGTTAACGGCCGTCAACAAACTCCCCACACTTAGTCCTTTGCTCGTCCTCGAGTGAAGGCATAGGGACTAAAGTGGTTCAATCTCCAAGATGTAGACCTGCATACAAGTTATTCCAGGCTTCACCTTTTGTGAGCATTCAAAAGTGGCTACCAAGTTATCTTGAACGATTGAGCAATGGAACGGTCATGAAATCGCATCTCCTTGCTACTACTCATGTGCAAAGACTTGGTTGTTTTTGTTTTTTTTTTTTTTTTGAAGATAAAATAGCAATGCTCCATGGTTGATTCTCACATAGTCACTCATTTTGTGTTTCCTTACCAAAGCACTCTCGCTCACACTCATCCTATCTTTTTTTGCGTTTTTGTGGATCTTTGAGTGGGAGTGATGCATACGCACCTTTGTATGTTTTGTCGGGTCAAGCTCTAGATCGTTGGAAAGAGGTGCCATACTCCTAGATCGAAATGTGCAAAAGTATGTGGAAAATATTTGTGGTATTATTATTGTGGTTACTCCTTGACTCATGATCCTCTTCCCTTCTTTTGTTTGTATGCTTCTAGAGAGATACAGGCTACTTTTTTTTTCTCAGATTTCTTCTTTTTTTTTTTTTTTTTTTTTTGGAGATGTGGGCTCTACTCGCCCTTGGACACGTGTCCATTTTTCATCATCTTCTTATTTGCAGCCTGTATCTTTCTCTCTGCATTTTTCTTGATAACAGGAGATGATCATGGTATAATGAACGGAGTACTTATTTTGTGGATGGTAAAGATGCATGTTGTGCGCAATTCTCATTGTGAGAACCGGCATGTATATGTGGGTGTACGTGTTTTCGATCTTGGGAGTATGAGCCTCTCTCAACGCGGATCAACGGAGCCCGACAAAACTCAATACAAGAGGGAAGTAGCTATAGTGGATATTCTTGTCATAATTCGGGCTTTGGTAGGATTTGGCTAAGTCAAACCATGAGCATGCTTTATTTTAAATTTTCGAAGATAAAACCAAGTCTCATTGCATAAGAGAGCAAGTGTCAAGTCATTCTACCATATCTCAAAGCTCAATTGTTTAGATGAACATGGGGTCCCTAACGTAGTTGCTCATCAAAGAATGGTTTTGGCGAGGAATAAAGAGTATGCATGCCATGAATCAATTGGTAGACCGAGATGGAGTTTTTTTTTTTTTTTTCAAGAGTTTTGTCTTTTTGATTTGTTCAATTTCAGACCTCAAAACTTTATGGAGGATGTGAGAGAGGGAGTAGCACAAACCACCGTTTGAAGAGGAAGGAGTTAATGGTAGTTGTTCGCCTTGTCCTTCTCCATCGTGAATTGCTCGGTGTTCGTGCATTTGTCTTTGGGAGATCTCGAATGGGTGTAATTGAATGCTTGAGAGATCTCCCCCACACTTATTCTTGTACTGCTTTTATTTTCAACAAAGAAAACAAAAGAAAAGAAAGCAAACACATGGCTCCATTGGCACGAACACCGTGGAGTCTATTATTGAGAAAACTTTATTTTATTTTATTTTATTCGCTCACCTCAAAGAACACTCAAGCAAGGCTAACATAATCAAGTAGTGTAAGCAAAGCCTTGGTTCATCTCCAACATAAGATACTTCCACTGATCATGACAACAACGCTCTAAGTTCATTAACCAAGATCCAACGCCATGTCGAATTTTTGATTAAAGGAGATCTTTTTAACCTAAGCACCATGCTCAATTTAAAAGATCTATGGATGTAACTCATGTGCGCACATGTGAAAACACCCAAACCAGAGCATATGACATAAACATGAGAAGAATTAAGTTTTGATTCTATGGAGACAAGAAATGAGTGAAGAGTGTTGGTGAACATTTATTTCCCTTGCATACCGATATATACTTACCGACAAAGATCTATGGATGAAGCATCGAGTTCTTGCTTGCGGTTTTGCGTGATGGCCCCTCGCCTGTGCACCTCAAGGCTAGGCCACACACACACACGTGTGCATGGGCCATGGGTCTTGATGGTAGCGGCAGAAAGGATGAGAGACAAACCCTTCTTGCTTGTTGAAGCAATGATGGGTGGAGTCAGGCAAAGACTTTGGTATGTATCGTGCCATGTGGGGCCAACCTTCTCCTCTCTCTCTTATTATTCTTTTCTTCTTCTTTTTTTTTTTAGCAAGGCAGGGCTAACATCATCTTTTATTTACCCTCATTTTTTTTTTTCTATGATCCCTTGGTGGATGGAACTTGGGATTGTCACCATCTTCCCCACACTTAGACTTTTGTATAAAAGTCAAGTGTGCAGGTCCGGGTCTCCTCTTGAGCATCTTCCATCACCCATGGGCATCATAGTTTTTTTTGATGTGGCCCCCATGTTCTCGAGCCGTCGCATGCCTCTTTGTTCTTCTTAATTGATCTCCACCTGAAATGGTTAGCGACAAGAATGAATACCCGAAGGTGCATACTAACTGATAACATGTTCTTGCTTTTATTAACAAAAAGAAAGAAAAACTTTTTTTATGAGGAAATAATAAGAGAGATAAAGCATTTATTATTATTGCTTTTTTTTTTAATAATCCGGGGTATCTCCCAGTTAACTTAAGTTATGGTCATAAGCTTGACCGCTGGAAAACATCTTGCGGTGATGGTGGTGAAGTTCCCGTTTCACCACCAAGAATTTAGCATTACGCTCAAGCCGCAAGGTTAGCGTCATTATGCTACTATGAGACTTGCAACCATTCTTTAAAAGGGTTTACAAAGAGAACCAAGAGATGGTTGTGATCTTCGTCGAAGCACTCGGCTAGAAGCAAGACAAACTCGAGAAGACCCAAAGGTGAGCATGTAAGAAGTCTCAATTGACAACTTGTTATGCTCAACAACATATTTCTGCTTGGTCTAAAGAGTTGTCGCTTCGTGCATGTCCATGGCACATGAGGTTTTATCCTCAAAAGATGTGACCTGAAGGATGAACTTTGAATCTTGACCATTGTCGAGAATAACGTTTTGTTGGCCAGAGGGAAATGACTTGTGTTCGTGTGAGGGCGACAGGTGTTTCATTTTACTAAGACGCGGAAGCAACTTAAGTGAAACGAACGGACTTATGAACTTCGCCTCCTCGAACGGGTTTTGGTTGGGAAGATGTTTTGCCTTTAGGATGTCTAGGTGTGAGAGGCGGAAGCAATCTTTCCCAACTTCTCATCACGGCTCTCCTCTACGGGTTTTTCGTGAAAAAGCTTTTTTTTCTAGAGGGTAGCCTATGAGAAGATTGAAGTCAAGGATGAGATAGATATGAAAGTCTAAGCGCACCTCAATTTATGAGGTTCTGTCATCATCCTTGAATTCAATCGCGAACTCCGAAGGACGAAGCATTCCTTCCTTCGGTGTTCGTGGTTCGGGAGAGGGCTCAACAGTCGGTTTCAATGATGGTAAGGGTAAGGGTTCGACTGATGAGGGCTCCTCAAAGCTTGACATGCCCTTAATATGGAGGGGAATAGGTTCTACAACGGGAGAAGCAAGCTTCTCTAGGATGTGTTCAAGGGTTTTCCTATGTTCCGTTGTAGGTTTACGTGCAAACAACCCTCCAACGGTCATGTCAAGGCATAGGGCAGCATCTATATCAAGACCCAAAAAAACATATGCAAAGGCACACTATCGGGTAATGACAAGTCTAGGCCAACATGTATAAACATTATAAATCCGCCTAGGCTGCACCTATGGACTCCTTCTCATCCTACTTGAGATCGAGGATTGTCCTTGGTAGGCATTGATGGGGAAGAATGCTAAACAAAAATTGTCTTTGAGTTCTTCTCAGTCCCCATTCAAAGTTCCTACGACAATAGTGTACTATTGTTTTGCTTTCCCTATGAGGGAGCGCAGAAACAAATTCTACATGAGAATTTGATTCTTGGATCATGCTAGGAATGCTGAGGCATGATCATAATTCCTCAAAATCTCGTAGGTGGCAACATAGATTTTCAAAATGGTCACCAAAGATGGAGTGCCCGAACCAAAAGTTTTTTTTTAATTAGGTGAGTTCATAGCCGGATAAAAATTTTGGTTTTGAAAAAGATTGTGGCTCTTGTGAACTCTCCCATTGAAGAAGAAGGTTTTTTAAAATGGAGCAGCCTTCATTTTGAAAAAAAAAAAATAAATAACTATTTTTGTTTTTTTAGATACAACACATGGGTGCTCTTGGCTCGAAGAGAATTACGACTACCGTTCCCGCAATCGGCACCGTGAGAGCTTGTTGACGTTTCTTAACGCACACGTATAAATCCAAGCGCACGGAATTGTCGTTGTAGCTTTCACCCGAAAATATTCAGGGTATCGTATTTTCCACGAGGGAACGGTTGCGCTCTAATCTTTGAGCAGGGGCCACCCTAGGATAACTATGGATAGTGAGGTATCTTTATGGGCTTAGGTTTCAGGGCGGGGATTTCTAGGGCTTGTTATCTCCTTGCTTCGGGCACCGCCAACGCCCAACCGGAAGCTTCCAAAGAATTAGCTCTACGACACGCCCGAACGTGGGGGATTTCGAGGACGGACAAGGCTTGTCACGACCAAGCCGCCTACCCCCTCAACCGTGGGATGCACCGCAAAAAGATAGGTGAACGCTAGCCCAAACACCACGCTTTGCACTACCATCCACAACTCTTGGGTTGATCAAGGTTCCCCGGTCAAAGAGTTCCTTCTCCAAGAGTTACGACCCAAAGGTACGACTATCGATCCCGCAAGTCTATAACAGCTAAGATAATATACTTGAAGAACAATAAGCCGAAAGATAATCACAAGCTTTCTCACCAAAGTGTAAGTAGCTTGTAGGGGTACAAGCGAAGCGGGTACCGACAACTCCGGCACTCCGACTTCCTAGGAACCGCGGCACACCAGGGGCGGACCGACAACTCCAGGTAGAAGGAACCAAACTTCCTTCTAGCCTTTCCTCTCTCACTCTCCATTAGAACTAAGAGGAGGAAGAAGAAGAATGGAACTCTCTCCTCTCTATTACATTGTGGCTCTTCCTTGTGTTGTATGGAATTGGTGTGTTGAGGAAGAGGGAGAGGGCCTCCTTTTATAGGTAGAGGAGAGGGGGCTTGTTGGAAAATGTCCCTCCCCATATGGAAGGAACCAAACCGACCCTGGTACACCTTCCTAATCAGCCCAAACCGACCAACCAACGCCGGCAACACACTTTTGGAAGGTAATGCACCGCCTCGAGAAAGCCGGGCCCGGTTGGCGCCGCCGCGGTGCGCTACAGCACCACTTGGTGCGGGCGCACCAAGATGTGGGCCGTTTGGCCTGAAATTTTGCAGGAGTGCGTGGGCCTCGAGTAAGCTTCGTTTTGACTGGTGGATCACTGAAATCCGATTTCGTATGAGAAAGTTATGCCCAAAACATTGAACCCATGTCCCGCGGCCCGGTATGATTTCATGTTGGATTTGGGCCTCGACTTCTTGGGCTTATGTATAGATGTTGATATTCATATTTATGGGCATTTCTCCTTGTTTATCCTTGCTTCGCATTGGGCCATTTTTACCTTGTATATTTTCCTTTGCTTTTGGTCCAATATATATATGTTTTCAACATTGCCCTGCAAAACAAGTGAAGTACCAAAACTTGTGGAAAATGTTAGCTCAAAGCCCTATCACTATTGTGTTTTGGTAGTTTTATACTAATGTTGACGGTATAAAATATGTAGTTAACGGCCGTCAACAGTGCGCACGCCCTAGGCCCTCCTTTTGGGCCGGCCTTTTCTGGTTCATGACACTCTTGCTCCAACTACTACTCAAATTACGTAGAAATTGTTGTAAAACACACGGACTCTATCCTAAAAGGAAAGGAGAAGGAGGAATCCTAATCCTAGTCCGTTCGTATGTGGGCTCTTAGCGAAACTCTTAGACCTTGGCAGGACTATATATATATGGGAGCTCTATGTTGTAATTACCAATATTCAGAGGAATAAAGAATAGTCTCCCTATCTTGTGTCTACTTGTTCTACTTCTTTTATCTACTACGTGATCATGAGAGACGGAGAGGGGAAGGTCCTAACCGCTGACGACATGTTTTATCACACGTTATCAGCACGACAAGCTCTTCGTCGACATCGTCATTGAAGCTGCCGCCAATCTTCGGCACCGACGCTCGTGCCGACGTCTGCCGCGACTACTTCGACGACATCGACATCCCCGACGTTGTTAGCGGAATGGATCTGCTACCTCTACCTGCTACTAATCAGACCGCATCGACTCATCGTCACGCCGGCAGGTCCCCATGGCCTAGCCGAACTGTCCTATGACGACAGCCTTCGCTTCTTCTCGAATTCAAGAACAAAGGTACGAAAGAATCGCATCCTGCAGATTGCCTTTGTCCCGACTATTAAGCCGGGCTAATATTTGATTGAATTAATTCTGCATTAGTAGATAGCCATACGTACCAATATATAGTATATAATACACACGCTTACGCAAACGTGTGTGTATGCGCACACATGACAATCGTATGATGGCTTGCATGCTACAATCTCTCGAGAATTAGCCGACATGAAGTTAGCAGCTATTCCCATAATTTTTAGCCATAGCAAACATGCATGTAACATGAAGTTACTGGGCGAGAGCTAGTTCGACCATGCATGGATTAGCTAGCTACTATATACGCCTATTTACGTATGATGGCCGGAAGCAAGCTAGATCACCTACGGTGTGTAGTGTTTGCTGCACTAATTTATGCAACGCGCAAATTTAATGGATGCTCAAGACATCACATCACATTGTTGCTTGAGCCGTGAACAATTGTTTATGTTCTCGGCAAGATAGATCGTGTCCCAACCATGCACGACTTCGAATCGATCTGCCTACACGTAGTAGACAATCATATGTAAAAGGCAATCGTATTCGACATATATAGATGGAATTTTTTATCTCGCACAAGCATGGTATGGGTAGTCGCCAGATAACATGTCCGTGCGGGATATATACACATGAAAGGTGTTATTCCCCGTATTGACCAGTAGTCGCACTTGCATCCCATACGCCTCGGCCCGTAATACTATCTTAAAGCACGTTTGGCATCGCTTGGTCTTGTATTACCACACGGCCACGCAAAGTGCACAGCCCGCATTAAACCGACATAGCCCGCATCCTTTGTCTCGCACGTAGAGGTCCGTCCACCCACATTGGGTAACGAGAAATTATGATTTTGAATGTGAAGCCGCATTGCAAGTTCTCAATACTATACCGCATTGTCGACCACTGTTTGTGGCAGGTCGCTGCATGACCTAAGTATTTATTAATTGCCTCGTGTGTGTATATGCCATGTGTTGATACTTTTATGCTCATTTAAATGCATTTATTTATATATCACACATATGAACTATATACCATGTAATTGTAAGAATAAAATCCTAAATGATTACATTAGAAACATGGTATAAGGTGTATGAGCTCTCTCAATCCTCGTAGACCTTAGACTTGTCACCCTTGAGAGCCTCATATTTATTTTTTTCCTAGCATATGTTTTGTTTGGGATAAATGAATGCTTGGTATAAATTCGAAAATTTGCATATACCATAATCCCGAATAATGCTAGGATGCTTCTAAGAATATTTTTAATAACCATCCACTATCTTTTTGCACCTTGCTACTGTTTACATGTAGTAAACTTATATGCACATGATCCAAGTTACGTTAATATGCATGCCTTAAAAGAAGAAGCAATATCCTAAAATTACTCCGAAAGTAAAAATATTTGTTACGGTCATTATTAAATCCATGTAGGATATTTTGCTACCATTGAAGTGTAGTAAACTCAAGTATATATATTTCCAAATTACTCTGTAGAATGAGTATAGGGCCGATAGAAGTAACAAATGCATTGTGGGACTCATTGCATGAGTAAAATCCTAAATTATGATTATAGAATATCATATTGCATTGAAAGTTGAATTTTAAAGCTTGTATGCTTAACGCTGCTCTATAAACAATAGCTCGATGCTTTGTAAATGTCTATAAGACAAGATGGTAAATAGATTTTATCAATCTACATTATCGAAGAAATGTCTCTTGTGTATAAGAATATTAAAGAGCAATATAATACTTGAAATATTTGAATTTACCATCGGAATTACTCAAATGACAATTGAGTTAGAATTTTTAGACAACTTTATAAACCAGGATATTATGGATTGCAATAATTTTGAATATATGGTTTGCATATATGTTACACCTCTTGAAGGCTTGTGATGGTATATCATAACTCTTGAATATAAAGCATGAAGCTACCGCTTGTCAAGTATATAAGTTAAGACATGCGAGAATGTATATTATTTGGAACATATAAAAGTTTCTTTTGAAGAACTTAAATCATGTGCTTATATATTTGTTATCTTTGAAAATCATATCCTGAAGTATTGATAGTAGTGATGGTGGTGTATTAAGTTTTAGTTCCCGTTGAATTAAGTGGTTAATGGTTAATTTGCTAGCTTGAAGACTAGTATGAAACTGTCATGATCCGTAATGGGCCAGCCCGAGAGTGGCTAATTGGGCCAAACGCGACGACCGCCGCCCGGGGAGGGGCCGGGGCGCGCGCGCGTAGGGGAGGCCGGCCCCGCCGCCGCCGCTTTCCTCTCCCCCGCACGACTCCGAAGTTTGCTTCGCCTTCAAGTTAGGATTATCTTAGGTAATTTTTGGTGTGCAAGGGGCTATCTCATCTATAAGGGAGACCCTTATTAGGAAATAATAAAATAGGAATTGCTTGTAAAAGGTATTCCAGTTGTATAAGGAGACCTTATAGAGATTGCTTAGATTACAAGTCCCACTAGTCGGGCTATATAAGCAAGAGGCATGTAATCTCTAGGGGACAAGCAAGAAAATAAAAATATATCTTTGCCTTCACTCCGTGCCCACCGCCACCGCCTCCGCCATGCGCCAACGCCCGCCTCCCCCGCCGCCGCGCTTTCCGCCGGCCGGCCGCCGCCGCCCCCCACGCCGTCGCCACCACCCCTCGTTGCCACCCTCTTCCCCGATCTTTCCCCAATTCAAGTGTCAATTCCGGCCCAATCTAGCCGGAATCGGCGGCCGGTATCCCGAGACCGGGGCGATCCCCACCACCCATGGCTTCCGAGATGACGGAGTTCACCGCGGCGCCGAAGGCGCTCCTCGACGACAACTCGCGCTTTCGGATCACTCGGGCGCCGACGACATCGATCGAGTCACCTACGCCGGATGGAGTACGCCTACATCACGTCGAGGACCCCCGCACGCACGACGACTACGCCGGAGGACAGCCCGGCCGGTACCCGCCGCCGCCGGCACACAGGCCGGGCCGCCTACGCCCGGCGCCGCCCTCCTCCCGCCGCGGATCCCGCCGACGGCTCCGACCCTGCTATCCTCCGGCTAGAGGAAGATGATGGCGTTCTTTGGTGATGCTCCAGCCGCCATCGACGCCACCCTCAACGACACCGCAGCACCGGCCGCCCTCTCCTCCCCCCGACACCGCAGAATCGCGGCAGCCGCCCGGCAGAGACGGTGCCAACCGCGGCGCCCCCGCCCCTACCCGGGCGCCACCCGTGGCGTCCCTGACCACGCCACCCGCGGCGCTCAGGGCCATGGTGCCACCCGCGGCATCACATCCCCCTCGCTACGTCACGCGTCTACAAGTCCAAGAGTACGATGGCACCGACGACCCGACCTCCTGGCTTCGCAAGTCGGAACTCTTCTTCCAGCTTAACTTGAGATCGCCCGGCCGACTACGTGAGTTACGTTGCTTTCCACCTCGTTGGTATTGCTACAGTCTGGTTCATGGATCTGTCCAAGAACAACTCTCCGATCGAGTGGGTTCACTCACCGCCCACGCCATCACTTCGGACCACCCACCTACCTCGACACTTTGGGGGCGTACGCGCCGCCTTCCTTCGGAGGCAAGGCGAAACGACTACATCGACGCCTTCGAGAACTATGCACTACGCATGAAACTCGAGGGACACGCCACCGTGTCGACTCTTCGTGGAAGGCCTACGAGAGACGCCGCAACACGCTCGAATGGTTCGAGCCTCGTTTGTTGGAGGAGGCCATCGACCTTGCCCGCCGCTACAACGACGACGAGCCGGACGACGCCAACGAGGACGCGGGCACCGGCGCCACAACGGCCGACCGCCAAGACATCCGTGGCCTCGACGGCGACATAGCGGCTGCCCCCGTGTGATCGCATGCCAGGACAAAGAACGCCTTGCTGCTGCCATGGACGACATCGAGGGCCGACAAAGAAGTGACATGATCACCGAGCTGCAATTGGGCACAACTACCAACAAGGAGCTCGGGATCATCTCCAACGCCATCGAGCTGGGATCAACTGCGCCAGAGTGGAGTCTCCGCTACGGCATCGTGAGGTACTTTCACCGCTACTACATCCCCGCTGCTTCAGCTTCTCCAGGACTTCCTGCTGGGGGAGAACGTTCCACTGCACGGCGTAGTAGTGGGCTTCCACCTCCCCAATCGCCCTCGGGAGGATCAGGCGTTCCCGGCAAGCGTCCTTCTTCTCCAGGCACGCCCCGACGAGCGGATCGAGGGTGCCACCGTCCTCCTCTTCGACAACAATGGTGACGTCTTCTTCCGCATCGACAACATCACGGTTGGCGCCCCGTGGACAAAGGAGAGGCACTGGGACCCCGTCGGCACGCCCGGCGATCTCCTCACGGCCGCTCTCCTTGACTTCACCTCGTCGCCGCCACGTCACCGACACGCCTCATCGCAGGCAACTCCATGCAAAGGTGACGGTGCGGCGACTTACACCTGCGTCTCCACCCCGACTCGCCCGGATGATCGAGTTTGTCGGGCACCCTCGCACCTCCGTCATGCATCGTGCATGGGCGGAACGCTCCTTCGTGCAGCCCCCCGAGCTTCAAGTTCAGCATCTACTTCGGCGATTTCCACCTCGACTTCTCCTTCTCCGACACGGACTCCGGCATCTCTCAACGACGATAACGACAAGTGCGGCCCTCTCGCCCTCTACTTCGAGCCCGAATTGTCACTTCCCGGTCAACGTGCCTTTCGCCACCACTGTGGGTTGGGCGGCACGTGGACGCGCCGCCTCGTCGAACGGTGGGAAATGTCATGATCCGTAATGGGCCAGCCCGAGAGTGGCTAATTGGGCCAAACGCGACGACCGCCGGCCCGGGAGGGGCTGGGGGGCAGGGGGACGCCGGCCCCCGCCGCCGCTTTCCCTCTCCCTCCGTTTAACTCGAGTTTGCTTCGCCTTCAAGTTAGGATTATCTTAGGTAATTTTTGGTGTGCAAGGGGCTATCTCATCTATAAGGGAGACCCTTATTAGGAAATAATAAAATAGGAATTGCTTGTAAAAGGTATTCCAAATATAAGGAGACCTATAGAGATTGCTTACATTACAAGTCCCACTAGTCGGGCTATATAAGCAAGAGGCATGTAATCTCTGGGGGACAAGCAAGAAAATAAAAATATATCTTTGCCTTCAGCTCCGTGCCCGCCGCCACCGCCCTCCGCACACGCGCCAGCGCCCCCGCCCCCGCCCGCCGCCCTCCCGGCCGGCGGGCGCGCGCCACCGCCGCCCCCACGCCGCCGCCACCACCCTCGTTGCCACCCTCTTCCCCGATCTTTCCCCAATTCAAGTGTCAATTCTGCCCAATCTAGCCGAATCCGACGTAAAACATTTAATGTTCTTAGTTGCAATTCTTACTTGAAGTAATATGCGTGAACTTCTCATGAAATAAATTAGATCTATATGTTTTTACATATAATCAATTGCCTGTTGCCTATTAAATTAAATTTTGCATTAATTTTATCCACAAAGAAGCCTCAATTAACTATGAAAGTTATAGTTCTTTGTGCATCACTACCATGTAGGTAGATGGGAAACTGAATTTTCTAAAAGCACATGACCAATTGGACTATACCGGTATATTAATTGATCTTGGAAGGATCGATTTAGCCAAGAATTTGTATAATCCTAAGTATTTAATATTTTATCCCAAGATCAAAAGTTATATCCTGCCCTAAGTCTATTGTTGTACACCGAATAGTACAATGAATATGTGAATTTCGTGCCATAATCAATGAATACTAGAAGTATGATTGGATTCTATGAAGCATTAGAAGTGACTATTCACAACCGATGCATGAAGCAAATCACTACTTGAAGTAGTCATGGCATGAAAAGGGCGGAGAATTTTGGGCAAAGGCATAAGAAAATATGGGTAATATTTTAATAGGCATAGCCTTCCTAAGTCGATCTTTAAGTGCATGTATCGGGACTTGAAGTTTCGCCCGCGCCTCTTCCGGCCGAGTTAACTTTCTCTATTGCACTAATTGCATGTAAGCTCGTAGCTTTGTTTTTTGTTGTTGTCTATTATGTTAGATTGAATACTAACATTCCACATTACACCCGCATGTGTATATCGTTGAGTCGCAACTATCTCCACTCTTGCATGAATATTAGCATAACAACTATAATTGTAGCTAGTATCTACTTTTGTGCTTCCCTCATAATCAAAATGGCTAGCTAGCATGCTACGCCTATATGGTTCCCGTTGAACTAAGGAATGATTTGCTTTCAATGCATCGTATGCATAAGCAATAGATTGGTCTAGGGCCGAGCGACCAAAGATCGGGGAGTGAGTTTATGAAATTTTGCTCAATGGAGACTAACCCATTTGATGGGATGAATAGTTATGGAACTAAGATATTGGATAACATAATTATGATGATTTGGGATTTATTATTAAGAAAAGGCATCAAGGGATTTTTTTTTTTTTTCATTAAAGGCAATTAAAAAATTCTAGAAGAAAATTCCATGTTAATTTGAATATTGCATTTATATATATATATATATATATATATATATATATATATATATATATATATATATATATATATACATTTGAAGTGTATGATCCATTTTTATGAGTACTTGGATCAATTTTTAGGCTAATTAATAAAGAAGCTAGAGAATGAAATAGTTTTCTAAACTATGATTTGTGCATATTAGGGGGAGAACATCCCTGATTTTGTAGGAATGTTGAACATTCTTAAATGCACTTTGTAAGTATTCTAGCTCATTTGCATAATGAATAATAACCCCCATTTTAAAATATGTGTGTGAATATTTCCCATAAAATTTAATCATAGCATACATAAATGGGCCTCCACTTGTGGTTGGAGATATATGAATTTGAATTAAGCCCATGATAGGGGATATATTTTGAACTATGCTATTAATGATCTAATGTTGGCATTAGAGGGAGAGAAAGCTTATATTTTGAATGCCAAATATTATTTCTATAGAAGGAAAATGATCTTAAGAGAAAATATTCTTTGGAGCTTGAAGCAGGAATAGTATCACACACTAAGTCATACAATAGTTTGACTAATGCTCTTGTGAAGCCCGAAGCGAGCATATGCCGATATTTTTTAAATGAGAGGAGTAACTTGAAGTTATGAACCAGAAGTTGTGTTTACTAGTAGTAAACTAAATGTTATATACTATCAATCTAAAATCTACGGGGGGGCCTTTGTGGGTTCTAGTTTAGCGTATACACGTTAAATAGAAAAGAAAAGAAATGGAACTCCTCTATTCTCATGAAGAGAACGCCTCACGAATAAGGTTAAACACCTCATGAAGAGGATCATCATGAAGATGACATCCAACACAATTAGCGCGCACCTCACTAGTGTTGAGTATGCAGAACAATATATCATCTCTTGTTTGAAAAATGATAGAGATAAAATATTCTCACATTGTGAGAGTATTGGGAGAAAGAAAATAATTGTCGACAAACTACCTCTTTAATTGCAAATGTTTCTCTTATGGGAACCCGGATCCGGAAACAAAGTCCATGGCAAAATCGCATGTAGCGATTATATCGGGTCAATGAAGAAAGCAATTGAGGTTGAATCTCCTATTAAGAAGAAATGAATGTTCTGCTATATCTCTAGCAAATGAAACAAATGAATATCGAATATGCGGTTAATTAGTGGATTATGAAAATCCATATAATTCTCGAAGAATATAAATCGCAACTTGTAGAAATCTCATGCTAAGTATTAAAGTCTAAGGTATATATATTCCTGAATGAATATTCAAGTCTCAAGAAGAGCATGTCCTAGAAGGATTACAATCATTGAATGATTTTATAGTGAATAACTCAATGTCATTGTGTATATGACTCATCTCTCGTGGCAAAGAGAGAATATATCTCATAGAAGAGATTAATAATTCACTAAGAATGAAAGTACATCCTTAAATGAATTAATCCATGAAGGATTTACCAGTCAATTCTTGAATAAGCACCATTCATCCCTGAAGTGAATATAGACCCGAGAGAAATAAAATGAGGGATCTTAAACACCGTGAAGGTGTCATCGAAACACTTAGAAAGTGTATGAAAAGCTAGCAATGTAGTGTTGATATCCTCTATATACCATAGAAGGTATGAGAATAATGGTGGTTTTAGCAATTGAATTATCCCCTAAATGCCAAATGCAAGGCTAGATTTGTACAATCAAAATCTCGAAGATTTATAGAATACAATTTGAAAATCCACTAAGGATTAATTATAAGTATTCAAACTCTAGTATAAGTTTGATACACTATCTTAAAGATATTGAATATTAATTTATTTACCCCCATAATCCTTTGAAAAGATCTATTTCTCTCGAAGGATAATATTTATTTGTTTTGCACAACTAATTGGTGGTCATTATGCATGAAGCATATTGCTCTCATATAATTCATAGAAGAATTATGAGCCAACTTTTATTTACACACGTTTATGAAAAAGTGTGGTTTGAACAATGAAGTTCAAAGTTTGGCTTTTTACGAGGGGGAGCATATTTTATTGAATCGCCTTTAAGGTAAACCACTAGAATTACGAAGATCAAGTAGATCATATTTGCTAAAATACTGAAGTTTATGCATAGATTATGAAGATAAATATCTATTCATGAAGAATAGATTATCCTGAAGAATATATGACAAAAGAAAGTTAAATGTTGTACTCTTTTTTTCTCTACGTGAGTTTTTACTTGAAGGTTTCTCACACAAGGTTTTTAATGAGACAACATGTGCAATGCAATTAACGAATGCGATGTACTCTTTTCTCCAAGAACCGTTTTTTCCCCACCGGGTTTTCGAATGGAGTTTTTAATGAGGCATATGCATATCATGGTAATCGCCCAAGGGGGAGTGTTGTAAAACACACGGACTCTATCCTAGAAGGAAAGGAGAAGGAGGAATCCTAATCCTAGTCCGTTCGTATGTGGGCTCTTACCGAAACTCTTAGACCTTGGCAGGACTATATATATGTGGGAGCTCTATGTTGTAATTACCAATATTCAGAGGAATAAAGAATAGTCTCTCTATCTTGTGTCTACTTGTTCTACTTCTTTCATCTACTACGTGATCATGAGAGACGGAGAGGGGAAGGTCCTAACCGTTGACGACATGTTTTATAACAGAAATTGCTTAGTTGGGGAAAGAGATCTGTTGCCTGGAACTAGTACTAGCATATATATTCAGTTATGTACGTCCCTGAGTTATTCAAGATCCTCACTATGCTCTTCGTGAAAAAAGAACTCACTAGACATTAATAAAGAGACGGGCTGTTCAAACTTTTTTTTTTTGAACGCCTCAATACTATGTACAGGAGCGCTTGGAGGCTAGCTATCAACGTGCCTGAACCATGACTTTGTTTCCTTTTCTATCTACCCTATCTTTATCCTTTTGTCTTGTGCCTTTTTACGTTCTTTTGTACTATTTCATATGAGTTTCATCTCTAGCCTACCCCAACTAACTTGGGACTAAAGGCTATGTTGTTGTTGTTGCTGCTGCTGCCGCCTCAATACTATGTACAAGTTGCAGTGTCTAAATTTGAATACAATCTCACACCACACTCACGCACCCCTGAAAACAAGCCTACTACACCTGTACCTAAAAACACACTAGTATAATGCCCGTGCTAACGCTACGGCAACCCATGTCAAGACAAATCAAATAACATAAACATAAAAGAATTGCTATATATTTTCAAGAGGACAGTTTTGACCCTAACAAAAGATGGCCAAGACCATCACTACGTACCAATGACTACACAAGGTCAAAAGAAAAAAAAAATCCGGTGATACAAAAACTTTTTACAAAACACCAAGTTTGACCACCAACACCAAGTTCGTCAGGGGAACCAAATCAGTGCCAATGACTTCCAGCCATCCTGGATGCTAACAGAAGCAATAACTATCTCCCCAAGACGGTTTGGACTGCATATGGAACAAGCACCCGGGGATAGACAACATTCAGTACTATAGGTGAGGAGTCACTTGCCATCTCAACCAAGAACAAGACCAAATCCAACAAGGCTTCTTGTCGGAAACCTCTTCACATGGAATCCAAAAAAAACAAGGCTTGTTATCAGAAAACTCTTCACTTGGATCTAGGAGTGGAACAGCCATCCTTGCAGCCTGTAGGAAGACAACAAAAGATTTAATAAAAGCGCACACAGTATCTGGAAAACATCTTTGGTGCCACTCAACGCTTATACAATGAAAAACGTGTCAAAGTACTGCCGCTCACTAACATCTGTCACATATATGATCCAATCTGCCTCCTTAGCATCTAGTCGTACCTCCATAATCTGCCTTCTAAAATCAATTTCTGAATAAACAATATATTGCAGAAAGCTCTATGTTTTTATTGATGGCCTACACTACAACTGACTTGATCTCAGCAATCCATGGGCAGAGCTGACTTAATCTCAGCTCAATGTTTTATGAAATTGCAGTCAATGGCAGGTCTGCATTCTGCAATCCAAAGCACAGTAGCAAGCCTATGTGCATGCTTAGTAATAAAAATATCCCTTCTCAAAGAAAAAACGAACAAAAATTCCAATGGCAATTAATATGATTGTTATTTTACTTTAACAGGCAATAAATCATAAACGATTGTTATTTTACTTTTCCAATGGCAATTAATATGATTGTTATTTTACTTTTCCAATGGCATTTTACTTTAACAGGCAATAAATCCAATGGAATGCATAAATAACCAGCGCCATAGTCATAACTAATAAGTCAAGACCGTTGACTCAAAGAAAACATGGGAGACAAACCCAACCATTTCCCTTGCCATGCATCCTCTTTCAATATGTATCAGCTCAAAATTACTACAGTAGCAACCAAAATAGAAAAATCAGCAAAACTGCTATCTAAATAGCTTCCTATTTGAACTAAATCCTTATGAAACCTGCAGGTTACGCGTTTTGCACAACAGTGAACTAAATAGCTTCCTATTTGAGATCCAGTTATTATTGAACCACTTACCACATTGAAAATCTTGAAGAGATAACAGTGACAAAACAAAAGCCTATTGCAGCCATATAAATTTTGAACCGACAGATTCATAATCGCATCAAAATGCAACACGTTGTTCCTTGTTAAGACTCCCTTTTATATTCAAATGTTCCTGGTCGACCCCCACCTAAAGTTCACCTTGAAAATTCACCTGTTTGACACAAAAAAAAAACACCTCATTATGTTATTGGAAAATTCACATGTTTGACACCAAGAAAAACACCTCGTTGTGGCTTATTAAAATACAGTGACATTCAGAAATCAATCTTCATTTTAGAAAGCAGAGGCGCACTCTGAACGTACAAGTAAAGCATTTCATAGGTTTCATGTTGTATTATCAGATTTTAGGTTTCAGTTCAGCATGAGCACTGAACCAGGCCAAATCTTTCATGCTGCATGAAAAAAAGTAGGATCCACACATATGGTGTGGACACAGACGGTGTGCATGAAGAAAATTCCTAGAAAGATAAGTTTCAGAATATTATTTAACTACTCCAGCACTCCCTGCTTATACTCTTAGGGAGTACCTTATCAGTTTGAGATACAAGAACATGTGTGGTGTTTAAATTGACAATTCTTTCAACTCCTCCAAAACCATAATCGGCGTGCTATATCAAAACCATGACAGGGAATACAGCAATGGACTCTTACCTTATATCAGCACATGGAAGAAATATGATAAAACCCCTCATCGCCAATCTTTCTTCCAGTCCTGTTTCAGTCCATAGCATCTAGTAGCAGGCAAAGTTGTACCAATCACCATGAGACAATAGATGGCTAAAACTTCATGCATGGTAAACTGAAAAGACACAGTGGCTGGGCATGAAGCAAAGTGAGCAAACATTGCTAATCAAACATTGTCCTAGTGCAATTGAACAAACTTTTATGAGCGAGAATAACTGGGCAACTTTTGTCAGAAACAAACTTGTTTTTTTGTATACGTAATAAAACACTATTGAACAATGAAGGAAAATAAATCTAATAGCATCCGAGGGATAAATTCATTAGGTTACTACAACGACATTAAATCAACATGTCAACTTTATAATTTCTACATCTGTATACTCCTATTTTGGAACAGAACGCAGCTAAGAACATTGGCACACACATTTGCATAATCCAAGGCTGTACTCCCTTCCTGCCTCCTCCCTGTTGTCCCTAAATCTCTACTACATATAATGCACCAAAAAAACTTTCCTAAAGCCACACAGTAAAATGTCCCCTACAGTCATTATCTCTCCTAATCTTTACTAACTGCACCCAAAAAAATGCACCCCAAAACTAATCAACTCTTGAAATGAATGGTGCAGATCTATTCTAATCTCTTTCTCTCACTCACCCACCACATCTAATGGCCAATATTGCTGGGATCAAACCTCATCACCCACCATCCCGCTCAGGCGCGCTACTGATTGCTCGGATCAAACCTCATCGCCCACCATTCTCCCATCCGACGCGCGGGCTCTCCCTCTTCCCGACGCACCCAATCCGCACGCCTGACTTTTCCTCTTCCCCGTGCAACTTCGACTCCACTCCCGCTCCTCTCCATCTCTCTCCCGAGGCGCCGATGGGCGTAGGTCGCCAGCGACGTGCCGGCGCGAGCAGGCCCCAACAGCTCTACTCCCTCACTCCTGAACCCTGAACACTGAACACCCTAGATCCGCAGAAGGTTCACGCCTGTCCCTGTCGCCGCAGTTATCGCCTTGGGCCCAGGCCGGCACGGCGACGGCAACCGACTGGTGTTATGGCTCCGGGTGCGGGGCATGTTGCCCCTCCAGGGAGCGCCGCCGCCGCCTGGAGGACGCGAGTCATCTACAAGGACGCCCGCCGCGAGGCCGCACGGCCGCTGGGCGCAAGGACTCTGTCTGCCCGCCGCGAGGAAGCCGGATGCAAGGAAACCGGATGTTAGCCGCGAGGAAGCCGGCCGCCAAGCCGTGTCGGATGACTGGGGCCAGGGCCGCATGCCACCAGGCCGCAAGCCGAGCAGTGGGGGCGTGCACGGCTCATCCGCACGCCGCCAGGCCACCACCGCACGCCGCCGCCAGGCCACGCCTTCCAGTGGTAAGCTCACCACATGACCCATGCCATGCCCACGTTCCCTTTTGGTTTTGGCGCTTGATGTAGCGGACCAACGCTCATTGTGATTACAGGCCTGATGCTCTCTATTTTGGTGAAGTCCATGCACCATGGCTATAGCCTGCAAGGTGTTTGATATAATGCTTACAAAGCAGACTTGGGGGGCAATAATGTGTTCATAGTGATTGCCTGGTGTAGCCCCTTTACTCTAACCGCATCAAGAGCAGGGCTGCTCATATGCCAGGTCAGATTGTCCCCTCCCTTCTTTAATGGTTGAATTGGTCTGTAATGGCTGCACAAGATAGCAGATGACTCCTCCATGACCTTAAAATTTGCCAATGAATTTGTTCGTAGATAAATATTTTGAACAATAATATTCATTTGCAGGTGGTTCTGTTCTAGGCTTTGGGGGATGGAAGGAGTGAGCGACAGGATGCGTTTGTGCCTGCAGGACTGGGATTCGTCAACCCGTCCTTTCACAGTGTTGTCTCAATCACTCAGTGGCGGAGGTGAAGGACCCGATGGCGTCCTATGCCGACAACAACCTGAGCAGCCTCTGCTCCTAGGCCGACGACGTCAAGTTCAGGTACCCTGACGGCCTCACCGGTAGGAGCCACACCCACACCACTCTTTCTGAGTTTCTGAAGTCTGAGTCTGACAGGCAAGTCTAGAACATGGTGTGGGATATGAAGTTGATCTTTTAATTCAGAAATTGGATGTGTGAATCGGAGTGGATGGTTTAGCCTACTCCGTTCTTTGAAATAACTATTTTGTGTCCCTGGCTGATGGAGCCCTGCACTCCACTGATTAATCCCCTGTTATTTCTTTCCTTTCCAGGTGTTCATCTAGAAGATCCTAAACCTCAGTCAAGAAGTCAGGGTTTATATTTTTCCAAAATTTTGGTGGCATCACTTTGCCAAGTGATTCATCCTGATACTGTTGAAATTTATGGTAGCCAAAATGCAGGGTGAGTTATGTTGTCAGATTTCAAGATCAGTATGGAGTTTAAATTATTGTCGAATTCCAGGAATCAGTAGCTTAATTTACTATTTGTCAATTTTGATTTTGTCTATCTGTATTTTGTACCAGTAGGTTCAGATAGAAATAGAATTAAAGAACGTATGTAGTATCTATCATTGTCAATTGTGATCAAATTTATATTAGTTGGATTTTAGAGTTTAGGACTGGTGTTGGATTCCTGGCTATTTTGTCGGATGGTTACAGCGAATATTGAAGCAAGCAAATATTGTGTCAATAGAGTTTCCTGTACCTGCAATGTCATGAATTATGATCTTAATGTCAGTACATTTTCTAAAGTAAACCATTTTCACATGACTTGGCTTTCTTTCTTTATTATCTGTGGATTGTACATTCAAGATAGAACTTGTCAATACTTTATCCTGTTTTGACTTGTCTTATTCTTTCAGTTTTTTATTTAATACCCGTTACATGCTCCCAAAGGAAGAATTGAACGCTTGTATGGATTGGGGGCATTCGGTTGGGTTGATTCAATGTGCGCCTGAACTTTGTTTCTTTCTGCAGGTTTGGATTTGGATTATGAGTACAAGGCAGAGAACCTTCTCAAGGATGAGCAGTCTCATCCAGGTTTGTCAAGGATTATGAGTACAATGCTCAAATATGTTGAGGTAACTATCAGTTAACATGCTCTGGTGCCATTTCAAATCATGTAGCTGTCAATTATTCTGTAATGGCTTATACTATTTATATATGTGACACAGGTTTTCCTTCATTTAATTATCAGTCACACACCTATTTTACAGGGTTTCTTGAGCTCCATGACACAAAATCTGAGTTCTGATCCATCCTATTATGGACAACTGTGATATATGGCAATAGAAACATTGTCAGTTCAATGATATATGGCAAGTAGGTGTTTCAGCCATTTTGCCAAGCATCGACATCTCCTGACATGGAAAAGGATGATCTATATTTTTAGGTAAAAAGAGAATGCAAACTGGAAGTAAATGTGGAGGAATACGTTGAATCAAACTACAGACTATCTGCCATTGTCTTTCTGTTTTGCTTGCTCCACATTATGCCACTATCGATCTGCCATTATTGTATGCCTTAACAAGTAGCCTCAACAAATACCTAGGTTCTGGTGGTGGCCAACCCAGCAAACACCATTGCTTTTATCTTGAAAGAATTCGCTGGATCTATTACTGAGAAGAACGTTACTTGCCTGACTCATTTGGACCACAAGGCTCTTGGCAAGATTTCTGAGAGACTCAGTGTCCAAATTAGTGATGTGAAGAATGCTATCATATGGGGTAACCACTCATCCAATCAGTAGACAGTACCCTAATGTTAACCATGCCACAGTGAAGACTCCCAGTGTGGGGACAAACCTGTTCGTGAGTTTGTTGTTGATGATTAGTGGTAAATCAGAAATGCCAAAAATACTTGGATATCACTGTTTATATCTATTTTCATGGCAGGTTCGAAGTCTGAATTAATGGTTTCACCCTTTGTTTTAACAGGCTTAATGGCAAGTTTATCACAACTGCCCAACAACGTGCTGCTCTCCAATGCTCTCTCAACGCCTTCAAGTCTCTTTTTTTTGGCAGGAAACATTTGTTTCCATGGGTGTATACTCTGATGGTTCATACGTGAGAAATAAGGTTAACTTTGGGGAGCTTATGCCGACCGGCCAGGAGACAGTGAAGTTTGTCTATCAAATGTTTCAAGACATTCGTCGCACTGGGAGTATGGCTGTTGATCGAGGCACTGGGCCAACACAGCGGTGGATGCCACCACCGATGAACTACCTGAAAGTTAACACTGATGGTGCCTTTCAAGGTGTTTCCGGAAGAGGGGCGTGGGGCTTCAGTATTCGCGACCATGAAGGAACCGGCGTGGTGGCGGTAGCTGGTAACCTGGGTCTCACGAAGGACGCGCTGATGGCTGAAGCTTATGCTCTGAGACATGCTCTTGATGCGGCGATCCATTTTGGCATATCACGGGTTGTGATTGAATTGCTGGTGGAGGCGACGAGATCATCAGACTATGACCTGGCAGCGGGAGGCCATCTTTTCTAGGAGATTCGTGACCTTTTGTATGAAAATTTTATTTGTCTTGAGTTATGTAAAATTCCTAGAGATTGTAATGCTTGTGCTCACGACTTGGCTCAGTTGGGTATGAGTTGGGACCCGGGTTAGTTCCACGTTTGGGCTGACCCCCTCCCGGAGTATGTATCCAATTGGATGTATCGCGATTTAGTAGTGCATCCCATTATTAATGCAAGGCAGTAAGCCGTTTGTGGGATAAAAAAATTGTTTTTAAGTGTATTTCTTAAATGAAACCGTAGCAACGCACGGTCACTATACTAGTATTAATAAAGTTCAGGCATCCCTTGTGGTTGCCGTTGTTTTCCTAAAAAAAAAAAAAAAAAGGCCGTACTCAATTTTGCCAGCTCTAAATTTAGCTCCCAAAACCAATGAACAACAGGGCCTCATCAATTTACCTGTAGATCATTGCATTCTTAGGCTGAGCTGCAGAGAGGCGGACGTTGTCAACCTTCTCCAAGGTGGCCTCCTCGATCTGCTTCTGCTCCTCCTCGTCGGACATCGCCTGGGAATCGGCAGTGACTATCTTGCCTGCGCTCTCCCCCTGCTTGACGACGGCGTCAAAGGCGACGTTGCCGTGAGCGTCGACAGTGAGTGCAAGGATCTTAGACCCGCCCTTATCATCGCGGCGTCCCATGCGAAGCGTGTACTGCGCGACGCGGATCCTCCAGGAAGGCGCCGCCATCCCTGAAGTCCTTTGGGCGTCGCGGCACGAACCCCGTCCGCTTCCTGTACGGCGGCACTGGACGGGCAGCAGCCATGGCCGCCTGCGACGACTTCCCGCCGTAACGCTCTTGAACCAGGGGTCGCTGCTGTGGTCGTAGAAGGTGGACGCCGACGTCTTGGGCGCCGGGAAGAGATCCTTGGGCGTCGCCATAGAGGCGGCCGCGCGCGCGGCGCGCTGGATCTACGACTACCTAGGGTTCTGGCGTGTCGTGCGGGCTCGTGGTGGGCGGGCGACGTGGGCGGGCCTCCTGGCGTTGGCGCTAGACATCGGGAAGCTGAAGAGTTTGCGGCTTCGGGAAGAGGGAGGGTGTGCGGTGCCTCGCGCTTCGCGCCTGTTGCATGCCGGTGGGTGCGGGAGGGGAGGGGAGGGGATGAGTGACGAGGACTGATCCAAGAAATCTGGGCCGTTGGATGTGAGTAAGTAAGAGAGAGGATGTGGTAGAATCAATCTGATCCCTTCATTTGAAAGTTGGAGGATTGTTGTGTGTATTTTTTTGGGTGCACTTAGTGTAGCTAATGACTGTGGGGGACAGATTAGTGTGTGGCTTTAGTAAAGTTTAAACTGGTGCTTTATTAGTAGTAGAGAGTAGAGATAGAGAAGTAGAGATTATTAGTAGTAGAGATACACGGCTGAGAGGTACATGGAGATCAACAGACTCCAACCAGGACAGACATCGCACCTTGATCATTGCGGTACATCCACGCTTGAAGCTGTGAAGATTATTGACGGACGAGGGGAGTTGCTGTCTTGCTGATCATGCAGCGTATGAGCTTCATCAATGGTTCATCATGACATGCTTTACGGCAGCGGAAGATGCAAAAACAGCTTGACGCGCTCTTGGCGCCCCTGCGTCAATACTGTTGCTCCTCTTACATGGGTGGACCAAGGCCCGGCTAGTTTCTGCAAAAGTTCGATAATGAAAATTAGGTGGTAAAAGCTAGGGTCGCCTGATCGCATCCGCATCTAACGCCGCCGCACGGCTCCCCTCCCCGTCGGCGTCCTCGTCGACGTTGGTGGGTGAGGGGAGCTGGCCTCCATGCCCGGCAATGGCTGTGGCCGGTGTTTCCCCGAGTAGGTGGTGTGTCCCTGGAGCTAGGGTTAGGTCTATGTTAGGGGTTCCAACGATGGCGTTGAGGCGGCGGCGACGTCGTCGTCCAGGAATAATGTCCTCTCGCTCTCTTCCCCGTCTCGGCGGCGTTCGTCTCCAGCGCCGCGACGAGGGTGTGGAAGTAAGGTCCGTTCTTGGATTTTGTTTTGGAGTGTTCGGCCGGGCGAGGTCTTCGTCTTGGTGCGTGGAGGCTCCCGGCCCCTATTTTCGTGGATGCGGTGGTGGCTGCGGGTCTTCGGGGGAGATTGGTGGTTCGACCGGATTCGGCTTCACCGCGACGGAGGATGCTATCGTCGGCTCCACCATCGTCGTCTCAACCTGGATAGTGATCCTGACGGATGGGCGTTCAACGTCTTCTTCGCTTTTGCGAGATCGAGCGTCTTCTGCAGTCCACCTCAACGACGGGGGTTTCCTCCGGCTTTTGGTGCTTCGAGGTTTGGTGGTGGCGGCCGGTGGCGGCGGTCTTCGACGGCGGCGGTTCTTGCCGGGTGTCCGTTTCGGAAGGGTCTAAGGACCAGTTTGTAATTTTCTTATTTGCTGGGGTCCTTGTAGATTATAGGCGGGGTAGCTGTCATACGTATCCTTATACGGTGTACTTGTATTGCTTTTCCCTTAATTAATACAGGTATGCTTTATCAAAAAAAAAAAAAAAAAAAAATTAGGTGGTGCTCCCCCCGTTTTTTTAAAAAAAATGGCCCGGCTAGCCTGGCTCCAGCCCCGGGTCATCTTCTATGGGCCTTTTAAGCTCCAGTAACACTCCCGAGCTATTATCGTCAATCCGAAGGGGCACGCCGCACGGAGGGCGGACGGGACCAAGCGCAGCCGTAAATGCGCACAGGAAGGTAGGCGACGCGCCGACGCTCGGTGGCGTGACTGGTGGCCGCAACGGCGCTCCTCAATCCCCACAACCAGCTGTGCCCGGAGATCGAATCACCAGCCATGGCTACGGGTTTGCGACGGTCTCGATTCCTCACTCCGCCAGCCACAAGGTGCAAGCTGTGCCGGAGGCCGGAGCACCGTGACTCCACGATCTGCTGTTACCTGCCGACAAACAGCTGAGTGCCAAATTGATCTTCAACCGATATACCATCTGACCGTTTTTCCAGAACACAAGTGGCTCTTTAAAAAGGTTGACAAGAAGTTTTCTTTGGAGGGGAGAAACGCTGGAAAATGTCATTGGGGGTCACTCCCTAATTAACTGGCCAACCACATGTAGACCAAAGATAAGAGGAGGATAACCTAGAACGCTTTGCAAGGGCTTTGAGAATAAGATGGCTTTGGTTTCAGTGGACTCAAAAGGAGAGAGCGTGGAGCAATCTAGATTTACAATGCGATGACCGAGATCAAGAACTCTTCCCGGCTTCCACACAATAGGCGACGGAAACACAACAAACTTCTAGTCATTATCGTGGCTAGCCGGATCAACACCAAAGTCGATGGCACCTAGGTTGTTCACGAAATCAAAAAGAAAAAAAAATGACGGTCCATCAGGCCCTACAGAGAAACAGATGGATCGCAAATATCCTACCACTGCAGTCGCAACAGGAAATCCAAGAATATGTTAACTTATGGGAAGCAATCTCAGCATCACAATTACAAGGATGAGGACACCATTCGATGGAGATGGACAACTAGTGGAGAATTTACAACAAAGAGTGCTTACGTAGGCCAGCTCTTGGCAAAGAGGCCCCCTTTGTCGAGAGCCACCCCATTAGGGCTCTTGGCAAAACCCACAGAACGCTGTTACAATTGGCTATTTGCCGAGAGCCGTAACGGGGCAGCTCTCGGGAAAGGTGTTGTTAACGTTTTCCTGCCGTTTGCCCTTTGCCGAGAGCGAGGGGGGTACACGGCAAAGCCTTTGCCGTGAGCCCGGTAAATGGCTCTCGGCAAAGGGTCTTTGCCGACAACCTCTTTCTCGAGACGGCTTTGCCGAGAGTTACCGTCGGAAAGCCTTTCCCGAGGGGATTAGGCCCTTTACCGTGTACCTGGGGTACACGGCAAAGGAGGGAAGTCCGGTAGTGTACCTTATACGGTTCGAAGGAAGTTTCAGCAAACTGAAGATTTCACCAATTTGGAGGGCAAGGGCTGAAGCAAAATGCCGTTTCTTCGCGTGGACGCTGATGCATAAGAAGATTCTCACAGCAAACAATCTAGCAACAAAGCGAAATTGGCAACACGACCCAATCTGCAAACTATGGATCCGAACCAGAAACTCCAACACACCTGTGCAAGGACTGCACTTTCACTCAACAGGTCTGGCAACACATCAAGAGATGGCACAATTTGGAGGCAATCGACATAGTAAACACAACGAGTCAATCTATGGTTATTGGAAACGCTGCAGGTTAAGATTTGACAAAACAGAAAGAAGAAGAGTTGACGGTATAATAATCTATTTGTGGTGGCACGCCTAGAAGGAGAGAAACCGGCGGACTTTTCAGCAGAAATCGATGAATGCGGAGCAAGTGGTTTTCCTTTGCAAAGATGACATCGCACAATATCTTTTTGCAACAGTGAGGGGAACACAAGTATAGGCTTCCAGTAGTTTTTTCGTTTTTTTTTTTGACTTTTTCATGTTGTTTCAGTGCCAGTCTGTGTACTGGTGAAGTTTTGCTGAGTGTTTCTCCCTCTTTTTTAGTGGTAGGAGTAGTTTTTTCCAAGTGGAGTGGAGTGGTTTGTTTGTAAAGTTCGTTTTTGTTTACGTGTCTAATAAAAATCCAGCAAAGCTCTTGCCACCTTTCTAAAAAAATTCTTCTAATTTAGTAGCAATGGCAAACCGACAGAGGAAAATTAGCCAGGCAGGTAATTCGGGAAAAATTTGTTATTTGGTTCATTCGTTCCATTCAGCGTTTAATTAATGTTATAATTTTGAAGTTTGATTTAGGGATGGTTCGTTTTTTGGTTGATACGAGGAATCATGGCACTGTAGTTCATGCATATGAGAGAAACTCAAACTTGGAAGAGCCACGTGATGGTCAAGTGCCAAATCCAGATCAGCAGCAACCAGATCCAAATTTCGGCAGTGTAACTAGTGAGTTTGATCCTAACGAAATTCTCTGTGATCTGGCTCTTAGAAAACATATCTGTGAGTATGCTCCTGAAATTCAAGATCAAGTTAGAAGAGCGCATATATAACGAAGGGTCCTACAAAACCAACAAATCTGATTTTTCCCGCACACAATTTGGGATTGGTAATTCTAAAAGTTCTGTTATGTCATGGTATAAGAAATATAACTGGCTAGAGTTGTCCAAGGATGCTGGTTTTTGCTTTTATTGCTTTCTTTTCAAGCAACCGGCAAGGGCAGAACAATTTGGCCATGATATCTTTAGTAAAACAGGTTGGAGAGATTGGAAACATTCAGTTCAAAAAAAAAAAAAAAAGATTGGAAACATACATATAAAGCATTACCTGAACATGTTGTTTTGTTGAAGGGGACGACAGGGGGATCGGAAAGATCCCCACCTGATTTTCTCATTCCACAGATGCCAGGTTTTAGCCGAGAGGTGAAATACAGAGAGGGGGGGCACATGGCCCGATTACAGCTCAGTGAACCAAGGTAGCTTGGGGGGTGTTACATTTGGAGAACGGATGACCATCTACGGAGAGTTTCTTTGCTCTTCGGAATCCTGCAACACCAGAGCCGCCCCGATTCTTTTACAGCTGCCACCAGCCTTTCCGTCGCCGCCGGTGTTTCTCGCCGGAAAACCACACCATTTCAGTGCTTCCATATCTCCCAGCATATGAGGAGGAGCAGGGGGGACGCCACGCTGTCATGTACCCAGGGGGGGTCTTGTTTCCCACAGTGTTGTCGTGGGGGCGATCAGCTGGGGGTCCCAACTGATCCTCGCCCAGAAACTTCGTACGAAATTGCAGCCCGAGATGATGTTGTCAGCGTTTTTGTCCACCTGTCCGCACAGCTCACACGTTGCATCCTCCAAGGTGTGCTTGCGGACCAGGGCGGTGCGGCATTGGATCATGTCCCGCACCAACAGCCATCCGAAGAACTTCGCTCTAGGAGTCACGAAGCTTTTCCACACGAAGGAGTAGGACGGGCAGGCATGCTCACCTCGCGTGTGTTGGTGTAACCCTGACACAAGAGAAGCAAAACGTGGAGGTAATGAGCTGTGGAGTCTGCATAGGCGGGAGAATTCAGTTTGAATTCAGAGGAAGCCGGAGCGCGACAGGTGGACGAGGTGACCGCGCCCACGACAACAGCAGTTCCTGCACTGTGTGTTTCTCAGTGTGTTGTATCTTAATTTTAGCAGTTGTTTCTCGCTAATGTGTGTTGTAAGCTACGAGTATAAGTAGCTGGGAGTTCCATTAGTAGTGTTATCGAGTCAGTTGCCGGAGTGGTGACTTGTATCCCGAACATTCAGAGGTGAAAAAGGGCACCGTCTCCCGGGAGACCTCTGGGCGGTTCCAAAATTTCTTTGTGTGTTCTTGTTCGATTCGATCCATTCCAATTCACGTTCACCAATCCACATATAGCGTTTGATCAGATCCTGCATTTACAGCGTGGACGTTTTGTATATGGCGTTGGTGACCAGCCGATGATTGTCGTCCTCGAAGAAGCTGCTCCTAAGGTCCATGGTGTCGTCCAGCCCAAACTCGCCAAGCAGGCTTTCCAGGCGGTTTAGGTCGCTCGCCACCTGGGCGGTGAGCCTAGGGTGGAGCAAGGAGCGCAGGCTGGCTCTGAGCACCACGTGGACCCACGTCGCGTGGGCGGTGCACTGGCTATGCAGAGTGTCAGCAATCCAAGAGAACCTGAAGCTGCTGACGTCGGCAAGGTAACAGCCCCGGTGCCAAAACAAGCAAAGAAGCGTTCAAATGAAGATGGGTCGTCGACTTCACGCCAGGAGAAGAGGAAGCCCAAGCCCAACCCGAAGTACGTTGGCCCAAGCTGGTCCAACACAGCAACTGACTCGTCCCCGGCGTGGCTAAAAGCAGAGAAGGGGCGTCGGGAGAAGGGGATCGATTTTGAAATCGAAATAGGCCGGCTGCGTCCGGAGTTCATAGGCAGGGAGCATCTCGCTCACCTGATTGTATCCAGATCCTGTACTCGTTAATCTCCAGTACAATTTGTGGTTAATCGTTAGTTGAACTCGTGAGTTGAGTTGATCGTCGCTCACATTTGGTATCGGATTGCCATCAATTCCTCATCCTCTGCATCCGCACTCGCGTTGATTGTTTGGGCAAAAGGCTCTGGCAATTAGACGGATCCACTCCGCAGTTCTTCACTGCTGAGAGGAATCGCACTAAGTCCATCCACCGCCTCAATCGAGTGTAGAGCAGTCGCCGCGGCGGCGGCCTCGACAGCAAGTCCGACGACCTGGCGGCTCCACCTGAGTACCTTCTCCACCCTCGGTACCAGACTCGCGAGCAGAAGCGGTTCGTCGCCATGGAAGGTCAAGTAAACGATCTCGCAACGCTCATCAAGTCCCTACAGAAGAGCATCGATGATTAGCACAACGAGCTACGTTCCACGCTGAAGGCCAACACGGCCGTCCTCGACGACCTTTTCGAGTGGAAGCCGAGAGTCCAAGCTGACGTTGATGGTCTCTAGCGCGAGTTCCGCAACATCAACGTGCGGATCGACAACATCTTCCAGCAACGACAACCTACTTCGTCGCCTGCACACCAGGTGTTCGACGTGGAGTACATCGACCTCACTCGACCGAAGACTCCAAGCAATTCGTCCGGGCTTGATGCCAACGGCTCTGCAACCACTCACCGGGGTATTGGAAACGGGGTGGTTACCACCGTCGTTCCTACCCCGGTCACAGGTGTGACTTCCCCTGTTATGCACCCCATACATGCCTCTGTGATTCCTGCTGCACTACCGTTCCAGTTTACTCATGCTATTCCACCCATAGAGTTCCCTGAGTTTGATGGTAGTAGCCCTAAGCTGTGGATCAAAAATAGTGAGAACTACTTTGATGTCTATGATATTCCTGATCAGGTTAAGTCTAAGTTAGCTTCCCTGAGGTTTGTGGGTAATGCAGCTTTCTGGAAACAGTCTCTAGATTATGCTATTGAAGGGGTTAGTTGGTCTGAGTTGTGTAAGGCAGTCATTGATAGGTTTGACAAAGCCCAGCATAATGCTCTCCTTCGTCAGTTCTTTAGGATTAGACAAACTGATACTGTCTCAGAGTATGTTGAAAAGTTTGACAGTCTAGTCCACCAAATCCTAGCACATGATCCTAAGTTTAGCCCTGCAACTATCACCAATAGGTTCATAGATGGGTTGAAACATGACATTCGAGCTATTGTTTTAGTGCATAATCCTGGAGATCTAGATATTGCTGCCAATGTTGCCTTGTTACAGGAGGAATCAAGCAAGGATTTCTCTAGTTTCAAGTCTGGCAACAAAACTGGTTTTCACAATTTTTAGAAAGGGGATTCTTCTTCTTCCTCTACATCTAAGAAGACCCCTGATGATAGTAAAAGACATTACACTGAAGACAAAGCAGCTACTCTGATGAACTATAGGAAGTCTAAAGGTCTTTGTTACAAGTGTGGGCAGAAGTGGAGTCCAGGACATAAATGTGCTACAACAGTTCCTCTACATGTGGTTGAAGAGTTGTGGTCATTAGTGTGTGGTCCTGATATACCTGAAGAGGTTCCAGTTCCAGAAGAAGAAGAGAGCTCTGATGATGAGTTGATGGAGTTATCTCTTGATGCTGCACAAGGAACTGATTCCTGCAACACTGTCAGGATGATTGGGGAACTGGGAGGTAAAGAAGTGGTGATTCTGATTGACTCTGGCAGTACTCATAGTTTTGTCAGTGAGGCTATAGCTGCTAGATACAGAGATTGGTCTGTCTTGGATAATCCAATGCAAATCAGAGTGGCTAATGGTCAACTGTTACAATGTACTCATGAAATTCAAGCATCTCCTCTGTGGATCTATGGTCATGCATTCCAGCTCCCACTTAAGATTTTGTCTCTTCAGAGTTATGATATCATTCTTGGTATTGACTGGTTAGTTGTACATAGTCCAATGGCAGTTGATTGGAATGCCAAGTGGATGGCAATTCCACACCAAGGCACTCGAGTTTTCTTGTAGGGTATTGCACCCAAGACAGTACATTGTGAACCAATTTCTACTCGTGAGTTAGTAGCACTGGAACAGCAAGATCAACTTTGGTGCATGGTTGAATTACAGGCTGTTTCTGCAGAGCCTAACAGTCATCTCCATCCTGATATTTAAAAGATGGTGGACAATAATAGTGATCTGTTTCAGAAGCCAAATGCATTACCTCCTCCTCGAGCTATCTCTCATTATATACCTCTGATGCCTGGTGCTCAACCATTTTGGCTTAGGCCTTATAGATATAACTCTGCTCAAAAGGATGAGATTGAACAGCAAGTTCAGCAATTATTGGATAATGGTTGGGTGAAAGAGAGTACAAGTCCTTATGCTTCTCCTATTCTTTTGGTTAAGAAAAAGACAGGTGATTGGAGACTCTGTGTTGATTACAGAAAACTCAATGCCATGACTATCAAGAACAAGTTTCCTCTCCCAGTTATAGATGAGTTACTTGATGAATTGGTGGGTGCACAGTGGTTTACCACTTTGGATATGTCTTCTGGCTTTCATCAAATTTTAGTCAGTGATGAAGATGTGCATAAAACAGCTTTTCAGACTCATCATGGCCAATATGAATATACTGTTATGCCTTATGGAGTGACTGGTGGTCCAGCTACTTTTCAGTCAGTTATGAATTCAGTGTTGAAACCTGCTCTCAGAAAATTTGCAGTGGTCTTTATAGATGACATTCTGATCTATAGTAAGACATGGGAGGAACATCTATCTCATGTTGCTCAGATCTTTGAGCTCTTACAGCAACATCAATTCAATGTTAAGTTGAGCAAGTGTGCATTTGCTAAACAAGAGTTAGCTTATCTTGGTCATGTTATCAGTAACACTAGTGTAGCTACAGATCCTGCTAAGATTAAAATAGTTCAGAATTGGCCAACTCCAACAAATGCTAAAGATGTCAGGAGCTTCCTTGGTCTAGCTGGTTATTCCAGAAAATTTGTCAAGCATTTTGGCATTATCTCCAGACCTCTCACTAGTCTACTTAAGAAAGGAACTATGTTTGTTTGGACACAGTCTCATGAAGATTCTTTTCAGGCTCTCAAGCTGGCTCTTACTACAGCTCCTGTTTTGGCTCTCCCTGATCTTAGCCAGAATTTTGTAGTGGAAACAGATGCCTCTGATAAAGGCATTGGTGCTGTCCTTCAACAAAATGGTCACCCTATAGCCTACATCAGTAAAGCCTTGGGTGTCAAGAACCAAGCACTGTCCACTTATGAAAAAGAGTGCCTTGCCATTTTGTTAGCTGTTGAACAATGGCGTGCTTATTTACAGAACAGTGAGTTCACTCTAAAGACGGATCACAAGAGTTTGGTCCATTTAGATGATCAGAGACTTACCACACCAATGCAGCATAAAGCTCTTACTAAGTTGATGGGTCTTCGCTATAAAATCTGTTATAAAAAGGGGATTGATAATACAGTTGCTGATGCTCTCTCTAAAGTACCTCCCACTCCATCTCAAGAAGTTTTGGCTCTTTCTCAGGCTCATCTAGTCTGGCTTGATGATCTAGTCAACTCATATAGTCAAGATCCAACAACTGTGAAGATTTTGTCTTATCTTTCTGCTCAAGGATCTTATGGCCACTTTACATTGGTTCAAGGAGTGATCAAGTACAGAGGTAGAATCTGGGTTGGCAATAATTCTTCTATCCAGCAAAAGATATTGAAGACACTGCATGCTAGCCCTCTGGGAGGACATTCTGGTTTTTCAGTGACATACAAGAGAATTAGTAATATTTTTGCTTGGCCTGGACTCAAATCCATGGTAAAAGAATATGTTGCTCATTGTGATATTTGTCACCAGGCCAAACCAGAGAGGGTTAAGTATCCAGGTTTGCTTCAGCCCTTACCTGTCCCTGAATATGCATGGCAAGTTGTTACTCTTGATTTTACTGAGGGGTTGCCTAAATCTCAATATTATGATACCATTATGGTTGTGGTGGATAAATTCTCTAAGTATGCCCACTTTGTTCCTTTGAAACATCCATACACTGCCTTGCAAGTTGCTTTGACATATATGGATCATGTGTTCAAATTACATGGATTGCCTGAAATTATGGTATCTGATAGAGACAGGGTATTTACCAGTAAAGTTTGGAAGGCTCTCTGGAAAATAGTTAAAACTGATTTGCATATGAGTACTTCTTATCATCCACAGTCTGATGGTCAAACTGAGAGGGTGAATCAGTGCCTTGAAGCTTATCTTCGTTGTTTTGTTCATGCCTGTCCCAATCAATGGAAACAGTGGCTCTCTTTGGCTGAATTTTGGTACAACAGTTTTTATCATTCATCTTTGGATGCTACTCCCTTTGAAATTCTTTATGGCCAACATCCTAGACATTTGGGTTTTGATGTGGTGCAATCCTGTGCCATACCTGATGTAGAAGTGTGGTTGAAAGAAAGAGGTCTCATGGTCAAACTGCTGCAGCAACAACTAATCAGGGCTCAGCAAAGACAGAAAGCTCAAGCTGATAAAAACAGAATTGAAAGATCTTTTGAAGTTGGGGACTCAGTCTATCTCAAGTTGCAGCCCTATGTTCAAACAACAGTTGCCACTAGAGCTTGCCATAAGCTGTCATTCAAATACTTTGGTCCATTCCAAGTGATTGCCAAAATTGGAACTGTTGCATATAAGCTTCTGCTTCCTGACTCTACATCAGTCCATCCTGTTTTTCATGTGTCACAGCTCAAGAAGGCCTTACCTCCAAGGATCGTGTGTTCCAACACACGACTCTGTCTCTTATCCTTTGGAGAGTTACCGGTGTCTTAACAATTCGTTTTATGCACACTAGTAGAGGATCAGCTAGGAATTTCTTGGATGCTTTCGGTACCAATAAATATAGATGTTAGTAAAAATTCTGGGAGGAGATATTTGGCGCCGCCTCAAAACCCGATGGTGATACATTGGTGTCTCGAAGTTTTGGTGGAATGGTCATCTTGGCCGTACCTAGGAACTTCGAAAAGACGAACCTCGCTTGGGGCTTTGAAACGCCAATTCCTGCTACACCCGTGGGACCTTTGAATCTGCCGGCTTGGGGGCAAGCCGGTTCTCAAGGAGGGGAAGATTGTCGGCAATCCAAGAGAACCTGAAGCTGCTAACGTTGGCAAGGTAACAGCCCCGGCGCCAAAACAAGCAAAGAAGCGTTCAAATGAAGATGGGTCGTCGACTTCACGCCAGGAGAAGAGGAAGCCCAAGCCCAACCCGAACCACCACAAGCACGTCGGCCCAAGCTGGTCCAACACGGCAAACGACTCATCCGTGGCTAAAAGCGCAGAGAAAGGGCGTCGGGGGGGAAGGGGATCGATTTTGAAATCGAAAAAAATAAAAAATAGGCCGGGTCTTTATGTGCGCTTATATATATGAGATATAAAAATGTTTAGTCCCCTTGGAGTTCATAGGCGGGGAGCATCTTGCTCACCGATTGTATCCGCATCCAAATATGATACTGGATTTGCGTTAATCTCCGCTTTAAAAAAAGAAGAGAAATGTTTTTTGGGCTATGCTAAAAAAAAAAAAAAATGACAAATGGACAAGTGTCCGGAGGGCGGTTCTATTAAAAAAGTGGTAAGTCGTTAGTTGAACTCGTGAGTTGAGTTGTTGAAATAAAAATCGCTCACTCACAAAAGGATGAATGATAAGCACCTGGGAACTTTGACGAGAGAGGGTCATCCGGGAGCAAAAGTGTCCATTTTATTCCTCCTAGTAGACACTCTTATTATAACGGCGTTTGTCGCCCATCCCCAACTTCCACCGTCGTGATCCGATAAGCCCATAAAGGCGGGAGAGTGTCGTGTATTTTATTTTCTTGCATTCCGGTGTGTACCCCAGCCATAGGTCCACTCGGGGCAGCAAGGCAAGCTTGCTTGCCGGCCCGAGTGCCCACGCTGAACCCTAGGGGTGATGGAGCCCCTCCTCCAAGGTGGATCATCTTGAGAAGGCCGGCAAACCAGCAATCGCTCTTCTCTACCACCTCTACCTCTCTCTCTTCTACTTCTTCTTTCTTCTTCTTCTTTCTTCTTTATTCTTTCTTAGTTAACACTAGTGGAAGAGCTACAAGGAGGGCTTGTCTCCTAGAAGGCCACCATCCACTTTGTTCTATTTGCAAGTCTTATATTTATGTTCTTGGCCTAACTTATGAACTAGAGTATAGTTTTGTTCCATATGAACTAGCATATAGTTTACATATCATAATCCACATGTTCATTACAGTTCATCATCGATCATCATATGCCTAACTTGGATTAGAGGTGGGATATCGGTTCTTGTTCCTTCGGTTTGCTCTTGTTCTAGTCCGCCATTCGACCGGTGGGGATCATGTCCTAATATCGGGCACCGGTCATGCCAGGGGGTAGGCGGCTTGGTCGTGACAAGCCTTGAAAGCCCTTGAAATCCCCCCGTTCGTATGTTACGCACATCAATGCCAGCTATTCATTTGGCCACCATTAGAACTACTCCATTAGGTTATTCATTTATTCATTTATTCTTTATCTATTTTCTTTATCCTTTTCTTGGTGGATTCTTAAAGTGTGTGTCACACTAGCCACATTGCACCCATTGCATAAGAAGGGATGCTAATCACATGCCTTCCTTTGGGAAAATATAAATAACGATACCCGAATTGACTAGGACCACTCGGATGAATATCTAAGATGGCAAGATCTATCCGAAAGGAGGACATGGGGTTTCCAGCCGGCCACATATCCTGGGATCCACCCTAGCTATGAGCGGTGCAAAAGCTGATAATGGAAGCTTGATGTTCGACAACAACAGTCCCATGTACGTTTGCAGGAAAACCCCCTCTTGGCATTGTAGCACCTCTTTGAAACCCTGCAGCACCCTCTCTGGCAGGTGCTTTGGTGTCGTTGTGCTCTTGTGGAAGTTGATGGCCAGGCCAGTGGCCGCCAAGAACATGTCCAGGGACCGGCGGAGGTTCACCACATCTTTCATCTCTGCCCTGACTAGTATAATCGTGTCATCCGCGTATTGTGGGACGGGACATGGGCGGTCTGCCAGGGGGTGCCGGATTTCTTGGTTGTTCTTGATGAGCATTTGAAGCACGTTGGCCACCAATAGGAAAATAGGAATAGGTAGGGTGACAACACGTCCCCTTGCCGTAGTCCTCGCTTGCAGTCTACCCATGGCCCTGGGACCCCGTTGACAAGAACAGCCGACCGGGATGTCTCCAGCAGGGATTTCATCCAGCGTATCCATTTCTCCAGGATTTGGAGGAGGCTACGCCAGCTTACGAAGTCGAAGGCTTTGGCAAAATCCAGTTTGAGCACCAAGGTCGGCACTCGTCTCTTATGGCAGCACTGTACCAGTTCCGTTGCCAGCGCGAAATTTTCCAAGATGGATCTGTCTTTGATGAAACCAGTCTGGTCGGGGTGTACCATGCTCGCCATCTGTTTCTGTAGCCTTGTGGTGAGCAGCTTCGTCAAGATTTTGACAGGGCAATTCTGCAGCGACACAAGCCTGAATGAGCCAGGCGTCACCGCTGCTTCAGTCTTTGGGATCAGGACGATGAGTGCTCGGTTTATTCTTTGCAGGTCCACATCCTCATGGTGAAAGCTTTGCAGGAAACGCATCTCTGGTTAGAATTGAAGGCGTGGAACATTGGACTCTTCCTGTACTGAGACATGAGAATTGAGAGAATCATAGAAGATACTCGTCCAACCGGCCGGCCGTGTAGTACTAGCTAGAATTATTGCATATTCAGATGAGATTATTCAAGTCTTTCAGTTGATCTTTCTTTGATATTTCTTGTAGTAACTTGACGTAATAATACAGTAATAGAGAGCCAGCTCCCGTCACACACACGCACGACGACTCTTCTCCGTATCACGTAGGTATACATCGTGGACATAAACAGTTACGTGTACAATAAGACCGATATGATGGGAACTACATTGACGACGCAGATGTAAACAAGAGGCCGAGACAGGGACTGTGTTTTCTCTACCGATATTTTAAAAATCTCGGTGGTCAGCGATAAACGGGAATATCAGATATATCAGAAATTTATCGGCGATAGAAATAAAATTTCGAACAAAATTTAGACAAAAAATAACTCATTTCATTCAGGAAAACACATAGATCATTTCTGAACCATTTAACACAAAAAACTAAATAAAACATATTATCAATTGTCTATTCAATAAGCAAGACAACGACATGGCTGGAGCGTGCGAGTGTGTTACGACAGTGGCAACTTGAACCTAGAAGAGAAGAGAAGAGAAAATGAACCATGGATTAATTGGGTGGGCTTTGGGGTCTATTTGTATAGATAGATTCTAAGATTTTGAAAAATTTCGGGCGATAAATGAATAATATCGGACCCGACCGGTAAACGGGAAATTTCAGAAATTTCAGATTTTCCGGACCGATCTTTTTTCACAGGACAGGGACAGTTTTGACGTACGTGTGCCTAACTATTTATTCAGCGTGCTTCCAGCAGGCGTGTTTCCTCTTGCGTCAAGTACCTTCCGTTCTCGGTACGTTCGTGTCACGATCGGTTTTGATTTGGAAACATTGCGCGGTATCGGTCATTTAAAAAACCATAATTAACAGATACCCAGTACAATATAACATGTTTGAAAGGTGAACAGTGTGAAAACAAATGGAAACAGTTCTGCTGGACTACAACACAGTCAAGTCTGTGCAATGCATTCTCTTCACCATCCTTACTTTTCTTACCTCATTTCCTCCATTCGTTTTTTTATATATACTCCATTGTTGTGCCCTCTCTCTCTCTCTCTCTACATATATATAAACAGGTCTGCAGCTTTTCTCAAACTGGTACTTACTGTAAATAACTAGTGATTTCTTGTGGCCCATGCGCCTGCACGGATTAAACTGGAATAATGTTGACGAAGAATGAATATTACTCGACAGGCACGCTGAAGATTAGTGATTTGGTGAAACAGTCGGCAAAGGCTGTACAAAAGCATTGTTAACTTGTAATACATATGATCCAAATTCATGGACTCGTAGATAGGCGAGAGCATTACAAAAATATATATTACATAGGCCTACTACAATGTTTTGTAGAAAGTGTTGCACTTAGATAGGAACAGTTCTTCAAAGGCACACATTCGGTGATCAAACTCATGTGAACAAACATGCCACTTGATTGAGACAGCGAAGGAAAACCAAGTTGTCCAAGATATCCTAATGTCTATGCGGTATTGACATAATTTACCACTTGGTTCAACGACACCATCCAGTGAAGCTTCGATTGACATGGTGCACCTGTACTCCTTGTTTGTCATGTAGCTGTTGATCTGCAATGATCGGTTTATATAAAGTAAGAACTAAAAAGAGGTAAGTTGTAGATAACAAAATTAGGCATTTAAAAGCAGGTCATTCAATATAGGATTTGGAAAATCAGGTCAACAATACATTCTCATAGGGCTAACCTCTTGCATTTTTTGAGTAAAAGGTCGCGTGAGGTTCATAAAAATACGGGGAGCCTAAATCAAACAGATAGGTTACCATCTGTAGTAAATTGCTTGGTTGAGTAAGGAACGCAGATTTAGGCTCTGGAATTGTTCTGCAGCACACAAACTCTCGGAACCCGCTATAACTCTCGGAACACGCTATTTATCACCGGAAATTAAATAGATAAAGTGGTGCAAGCCACATCTGTCTTAGCAACTACATTTTCCAAGAGACACAAAAAATTGTTGGCGGCACACAAATTAACAACTACGGTGAGTGGGCTAAAAAAATAAATTGCTAGCGATAACAATTACAAAGTTGCTAGTTGTTTCGGAAAAAAAGAAACTTTCTTGTAGGTTTGAAGCTACACACTCAGATACAGTTTTGGAGCCACATCATAAATAGGTGACTGAACTACACATTTAGATACTATATGTCTAATTTTGGAGCTAAACTGCACATATATAATAATATCACTACTTAATTATAGATGAAAAATAAAGGCATTGCAATTTTACCTGCTCGTTATAAAATAAGCGGGGAACTTGCCCCAATTCCCCAAAGAAGTGCTTCCAGAGATGATGCCGGATATTTCCAATTAATTACGAACATTTCTTGTTAAGCCATCATGACATTGCATTTAGCTGTATGGTATCATATGGTGCCATTTTCGATCAATTCGACCATAACCTTTTACAACACATTAAACAACCTTAATAGTGACAGAGCAATAAAACTGCATTTAAATATATGAGTTTTCTTACGTGTTGCAACAATAAAACTTTCCAAATTTACATCTCCCTTTTCAACTTTAGCGATTGTAGGCCGTAAAAATGACATAGAAACAGACCATGCTGAACACTACATTGATTTAATAAGGCTATGGAAGCTTGGCAGAATACTGTCTCAAGACTAAAATAATAAACAGAGGACAATAAATAACCTTCCAAATTAGGGAAATAAGGCATCATCCTTTTGCATACTTGTTCGATATGTAATCAGCAATTGGTGCCCACCTTTGACTGTTTTCTTTACAAAGTCCTAACATGTTTGCAAACACAAATTAAGGGAATAGGGCGTTGAAATTGCTGCCATGACGTGTTTGATGGACACAAATAAACTTGGGAAGCTGCTTCATTTTGTCCGACACAAGAACACCTTTAAATCTAGTCAGCAGACTTTAGTCACCAATCCACCGTAAGTCAGCTTCCAAAAAAACTGGTTCTCATGTGCCAAATATCATAGTCTCATCTGGAGCATAGTAAATTGTTTTTTAATGCACTGAAATTCCATTTTCTATGTTGTATCCTGCATGGTAAAAATAAAAAAATGTAGCAGAAAAGGGCCAATGCACATTTGGGTAACCCTCACCATGGATATATATGGACAAAAAAGAGTAGTTCATAGCAGCAGGTAAGCAGGCTTTGAACATTATATTGTGGAGCTCAAAAATGATGTAAATAACAATGCAGTGGCATGGCCTTGCTTTCCATGGTTCAAAATCAATGATAACATGAGAACCCAAGCTCCAGGATGCACATCCATTCTATTAAGTCTAAAAAAAGGTTCCAGATATAATCTTGAAATTGTTTCTATGTTAAAAAAAAGGAACTTGAGGCAATCTGAAAAACCATGGAAATAACAATTACCAGAGGCGATGTAGTTGGCTTTGATGAGAAAATATCGTCTAAGGCAATGATACATTATTAGGAAATAACAGATAGGTACTGCACACATAGATATTGCATGAATTTATATTGGTTTAAAATTTGTGCAGGCAGGAGCTTCGCAGGTCCAAAACTAAGGACCTATAATGCACATGGAGACATTAGCTGTTATGTTCATATGTAAACCAGAGACTCACTTGGTCTAATTGTTCTTCCATCATCACGATAGCACCAATAAATTGACTCTCAGATCTGTACCATCACATTCATTACAAATTGAAATTCGAACTGTGCAAGGTAGTAAACTCACTGGTAAAAAGCGACGGAGCCATATTTGATCTTAGTCAGCAGAATTATTTTCTAAATTTGCGTCCTTTATTACTGACTCCCTCTCGAAAAGTGCCACCCTTCTCCATTATAATGCAGATATGTGTATTTTTCAGATGGCTAAATATAATACCTTCTCAATGTTTTCCATCATACCTCCTTTGACTTCTGAGACTTAGGCCCTCATCTTGGCAAGCTTGCTAACCTCCTCAGGGTGGTCCACACAATACTGCATGTGTTCTTGCTTTGATCTTTAATGGCAAAACCAAAATAGATGTTAGTCAAGAAAGTGAAGGGATCTAAATGATTGATTAAATATATTAAATATATTATGTAAAAGGACAAAGGGGACACACCCAAATCCCTGTTCAAGCTGGTCGCTGCGGCAGTAGCTGCTTTTCCGCATCCATATTTTTTTTGGTAAAGTGATTGTTAACTCTGTGCAGGAAAGCTATGGGGATTTGTCGCCCAGCTGACTCAACAACTACACAATAAGCATGAATGCACAAATACATTAACCAGCATTTCATGTCAACTTAAGAACTTTCACAAGGGAAAGATAACTAAAAACAATTAGTCATATTTGCTTCAGGTCAACCAAAGATGACTTTAAGAAAAAAGAAAACAATGGATTAGGTAGTGAGCCGGACTATCACCTAGCAGGGAGAAACCCAGGAACAGGAGGTTGTAAAAAGCGGGAAAAAACCAAAGAAGTCACGGAGGAGGGAACCGATTATGGCCCATAACATAACCAGTATCATGTTGAGTAGCGTGCTCACCGGATTGAGCAGTCTGGGAACTAATAATTGTTTAATTTTGCATTGTTTCCATATACACTAATATCTTCTTTCTCACAGTTCCTGTTGTGGATGGCTGCCGAGGTCCTGCAAGGTTATAGGTGGACTCAGTTTTATACATGATGAAAAAGAAAAGGAAACTGGTCCTCCTCTTTTATGGCTGGTTAATGTGTAAGGTACCTTTATTTAGAAATAAACAAATCACAGACTCAAAGGGCTAAGCACTATCAATTACAGTAAAAGCACCCTAACTGCAGGTATGGGCAGTTAAATATTACCAACAATCAAATTCAGGTTTGAGACCACTAATTCAAATAGAGATGAGAAATGTTGTGATATTTAAAGTTGAAGCATTGCACTGTTATTTTTTTTACAGGTAAGGTCATATAATTCATGGAAATAATACAAAGACCCAAACAAAATCGAAGTTTGAATGTTGTACTTGGGAATTGAACCATGAAATTTTCAATGACCACGTTCGCAATCAAATAATGATAAAAATGATGTGGTATTTAAAGCTGAAGTGTTTGATGTTTTTTAACATTGGTAAGGTCATATTAATTCATGGCAATAATACAAAGACCCAAACAAGAACAGAATATATCATACCTGGTAATTGAACCATGAAATTTTCAAAGTGGGCACATTAAGCTAATCTGTACAAAAAAAGTAGTGGAATTATTCTCTGTTACTGCTGCAGCATGACAGAAATCATGTAAGGCAAGGAACCACATACGCTTTGAAATCATGTAGCTATAAACTACATTAGTATATTGCATTACACGAAAGATTTGAGAAGGGATGAATTAGTGGATATTGAAATCTGAACATGATATAGTGCACACATTTATTTCTGCTATTACTCATTTTCCCTAATTTGTATATGGACATCCAAAGCTTATAGTAAGAAAATATAAGAAAATAAGACTAAAACATAGGGAAAAACCACAGATCAATTTATTTGTCTAGTATGACAAGCAACATACAAACATGTCACTATGACACTGACATTATAGAATCTAGAAATTCTATTAGCTTTTCACATAGTGAAGAAAGCGGAGTTTAGGGTTTCAGCGTACCTAGGGTTTCACGAACCAAAAGTTTTTCGTCGATGAGGCACCGAGGAGGTCGCACGCCTGGGAGGAGGAGGGGGGAGGTCGCCGGGCCCCTCCTTCACGCCCGTGTCGAGGAGGAGGAGGAGGAGGAGGAGGGCCGCCGTCAAGGTAGGGAGAGGCGGAGGTGGATGCGAGGCGGGGCGGGAACTGCTCGGAAAGGGAGAGAAGGTTCCGTTCTCTACGGAGAGGAAGGGGAGGGCTATATATATCCGGGCCTACAAGGCGGGGAAGCAGATCCGAGCGTCCAAGCAAAGATCAGGCGGTCAAAAAAATTTTTACTGCCGTGGACGCCGTGGCCGGGCAGATGCTCCACACCCAATTTACTCTTTAAATTTTTGGCAGCCTGCAGTTCTTTCATCAAAGCCAAGTCCCAGGTTGTTGATCAAATCCACCTACTATGCAAAAGTAGTGCAGAAACCTACTCATCTAATATTTGCAATCTACCTTACTAATCCAATCTTATCATTCTTATATCTGATATAGGATCGGATAGCGTTTCTCAAACTGCAGGTTGCTAGCTCAAGTCAAGATTATGGCTGATGATATGGTCGTCACGCAGCATCAGGTGGTGGTGGAGGTGGATAGGTTGCCAGCTGAAATGGCCAAGCATGGGCTCCTTCGCCATAACTCCCCGCTGGTACAGGTTTTCCTCATAGGCCTTGTGTGCTTCTGCTGCCCCGGCATGTTCAACGCGCTCTCTGGCCTTGGCGGTGGTGGTCAGCTCGCCCACGCCACAATCGACAAGGCCAACACTGCCCTCTACGCCTGCTTTGCCGTCTTCGGCATTGTTGGTGGCGCGGCTCACAACCTGTTTGGCCCATGCAGTACACTTCTCCTAGGTGCCCTTGCCTACCCACTCTATGCCGCATCCTTCCTTTACTACAACCACCACCACACGGACACCTTCCCCGTCGTCGCCGGGACCCTCCTTGGCGCTGGCGCGGGCCTCCTCTGGGCTGCCCAGGGTGCCATCGTAACCTCCTACCCACCCCCAAATCGCCGCGGCACCTACATCTCCATCTTCTGGTGCCTCTACAATCTTGGAGGCGTCTTCGGAGGATTTTTTCCCTTCTCCTTCAACTACCACCGTGGTAGCCGCAAGGCCGCTAGCGTCAACGATGGCACTTACATTGCGTTCATGGCATTCATGCTCCTCGGAGCCACACTTTCCCTCCTCATCCTCCCACCCGACAAGATCATCCGCGATGACGGGAGCAAGGCCACACGGTTCGCATACTCCTCCGTGGCCAAAGAGGGCACTGAGATGCTCAAGCTATTCACCAATTGGAAGATGTTGCTCGTGCTCCCCGCTGCTTGGACTAGCAACTTCTTCTACACCTACCAGTTCAACAATGTCAATGGCGTCCTCTTCACTCTCCGCACCCAGGGCCTCAACAACGTCTTCTACTGGTGTGCACGGATGGTAGGCTCTGCTGGCATGGGATACTTGCTTGACTTCGGCTTCGCCAGCAGCTGCAAGAAGAGGGGGCTCATTGGGATCACTATTGTGGCCTTGCTTGGCACTGCTATTTGGGGAGGAGGCCTCGCCAACCAGCTCAGGTACAAGGATGGGCAATGGCAAGAAGAGCTTATTGACTTCAAGGATGGACGACGATACACTGGCCCCTTTCTGCTCTTCGTTAGCTACGGGCTACTGGACGCCATGTTCCAGAGCCTGGTCTATTGGATCATTGGCGCCCTAGCAAATGATTCGCAGATCCTCAGTAGGTAATAATTCTAATGCAGTTTAATTTGTACTCCCTATGTCTCTGGAAAAAATATAATTCTAGAATTGTCTTAAGTCAAATTTTAATTTATTCTCAAATTAGTAGAAACCATAAAAATTTATATTTCTAATATGCATATTTGGTGTCTTAATTAAACATTTATGTCTCAAATATAGAAAAAAAAAGTTTGACCTAAACATAAGTATTGGATATTTTTATTTAGAATGGAGTGAGTGCTGGCTTAGATTCCACTAGGAAAGACAACTTTTGGTTCAACACAGACTACGCCACCATGTCATAATAGTCCCACCTTATTTAAAGTTATATAGACCCTTTATATAACTCCAGGCCCGCTTGTAAGTTCTAATGACAGCGGTGTAAAATATCATTCTTTCGGTAAATCTATCTCTTCCTCTCTTCCTGCAAAAAATAAATTTCAAGCCTCTTCCCATATAGATGGTCCAGATCATCCTTGAGATCGGTAGCTTGGTGACTGTTGATTTGCAGAAAAGGGTTGGCAGGGTAAAGCTACTTAGATTTTTTTCTCAAAAGATTATTCTTGTCTACCTCCTGTGCGTGCAGGTATGTTGGGTTCTACAATGGGGTGCAGAGCGCTGGAGCAGCTGTCGCATGGCAAATCGACATGCACAAGACTTCTCTAATAATCCAGCTGATTGTGAACTGGGCACTAATGACTGTCAGCTGCCCGTTGCTTGTCCTGCTGCTGTTCATGGCTGTCAAGGACTAGGATAACTATATAGAGATGATGATAAGTGGTATTAGGAAGGGAACACGAGGCACTTATTACGGCATCTATGTGTTTCTTGTACAACACATTTCATTTTGGGGGCATCTATGTGTTGAACTCTGAAGCATGCATATAGATAGTTAGCCGTTCTAGGCTGTCATGGATGGCATATATAGAAAAGATTCAGTTTATTCAGTGGAGAACGGTAATGAGGAAAATATAAGCTATCTGTACTTCTGCACCTAGTGTGAAGCACTTGAGGACTTTTGGTTGTGTTGCTTATGTCAAGTTGGTTGATCCAGGTTTGTCAAAACTCTCTGATAGATCAGCAAAGATGGTTTTCATTGGCTATGAAATAGGAACCAAGGGTTGCAGAATCTATCATCCTACCACTGAAAAATTGGTGGTGTCAAGGGATGTAGTGTTTGATGAGAATGTAACATGAGATTGGACTAATGCAACAGGCAGCACAGATCAGCTATCACATGGCTTTGTCATTCATTATGACTTAGCTGATAAAAATCTGACAACAGCAGAAGCTGCTATTTTCGGTGAGCAGTCAAATGCAGGTACAGGGGGAGAAAATGAAGCAGTTCTAGATGGTGTTGTGGTTGAAGATGAAGCAATGCCAAATTCTCCACATACTCCACAGTTTCTCAACCAGCACAAATCATGGTTGGGCAACACCACTGTCGATGTTTTATGACCGAGAGCCTGCCACGGGGTGAACCGGGCAGTTTGTTCGGGCCTCGATGAACCTGGAGTACGGCGGTTTGTTGCGCAGCTGACATTGAGAGCAGAGTTTTTATATTGGTTCGGGCGCTCGATCCTTGATCGAGTAAAGACCTTTACGTCCAGTCGGCATGAGCCTGTTTTTGATTGATGGGGTCAACCGAGGATCGATTGTGTTGTTTATGGCACTTGATGTGTTCAAGTTGCGTTCTCCTCTATGAGGTGCTCCTCGGTCACCTTTTATAGTTCAAGGGACCGAGGAGCTCGCTAAGGTCCTAGTAGGATACAAAGTGGGTTGTCCGATGAGGATTTGAACACCCAACTCTAAGACATAGATCTTATTCTATCCTAGTTACAATAGAATTCACCGTAGCTACGCTTCCATTGCCTTCTAGGAGTTGTTTGAGGTCGCAGGCTAGGATAGAACCCCGCGAACAACTCTGTAGAGTTCTTTGGTGATCCCGTATCCACAAGCCCCCAAGCATCTCAAGGTTGAGTCATGAGAGCTGTCTTGCTCTTCTCGGATGAAGCCTTGATATGGTTTTGAGATCGTCGTACGTGGTGCACTTTGAAAAAAGTGCACCCGTAGGGTGTAGCCCCCGAGCTTCTTGCTTTTTTTTTTTTCGAAACGAACCGGCAGGAGAGCTGCCCGCTATATTAAAAGGAGGAGACGCCGCAAGCAAGTTACAAAAAAAAAAAAACACCAAAAGAAAGGAAAAAACTAAACTAAAACTAAAACTCACCCGGTTGGATTGGGATGTCAACGCGGGCTACCACTGAACGGCCAACATGGCCAAGGCTCTAAACGAACACAACAACACAGGGGCGAAACATCAGCAACAACCACCCACAATCCGCTGACAAGTGCGTCGTCGAAAACCATTGACGAAATCCAGCGCCGAGGATAACAAAGGGGCGGACACCACCACACCGAAGGCCACCGCCGTGTAGGACCCTACGCCGTAGTGCCGCTGCAACAAAGCCGCCATCCGACGGAATGAAAACACCAAGACCGAGCCTTAATCCGCCGTTGTTCTCCTCTCTTGTGCGGGGGCCTCCTTGCCACGCCCGCCACAACTCTCATGCTTTCGTTTGAAAGATTGCCATCAAAACAACGTGCAAAGTTGCCCCACCCGCGATGATCATCTTGAAGCAAACTGGACCGTCGCCGCGGGTCGGCGTTCCCTTTGCAAAAGGTTGTTCATCGAGCGTCCATTGTCTTCAGTACCACACCGGGTGGTTCCAGCCATGCTGAAAAGACCCGCCGCGATCCGCGCAAAGCCGAAGTTTTTTTGCCGCAAAAAAATCGGCGTTAAAGCCAACACCCTTCACGCCTTGACACGACGAAAAGAGCTAGCATTGGGCGGCTGCCGTAAAGCGATGGACCCGGCAACACGAAGCCCGGCGGGGTCTCTAGAGACGAGCCTCCAAGGAAGGCGCGCGGCCAATGGCGCCGCCGTCGCTCGTCGATGGATTTTTCACCCGGAGGCGTTGTGCGGCGGGGTTGTAGCTCCCTCGTGGCGCCCCCAGCGGGGAGAGGCGGCGTTGACGCCGCCGCCATGCCACCGGCATTGAAAGCTTCTCGACAAGGCACACCCGGCACCGCCCGGTGCACTTTGCCAAAAACCTCGATCATCGGCTCCACCACTTCTCCATAGCCGGTCCCGGGCACCGCAGCCACTAGCTTTTGTGAATTTGGAGGTCCCAACCTTCGCCCGGCGGCGAGCCACGGCACCTCGCCGGCGCGATCCACCGCCCTTCGGAGAAGACCTCTCGGCGCTCTCCTGCGCCGTTTCCACCGGATCCCCCCGCCGCCCGGAATGTCGGGTGGCGGGGCGTCCGCCATATTTTTCCCTCCGATTTCGGAGGGTCCCGCCGCCACCTTCCTGTGGCTGCTATGTCTTGCTCCGTGGCGGCGTGGTGGTTGGAAGGGGGGAGGAGGTGGCGGCGGCGGGGGGCTCGGTTGCCGCCCCCGCCGCCCCTGAACAGGGCACCTTGGGGGCTCGGTTCGAACTCGGGGCCCGTGAACATACAGTTGAGCTTCTTGCTTTTTGGTACAAAGAGCTGGAAGGTCTTTGAGTTCTTCTCCTCCATCTTCGAGTTCTTCTCGTTCCGGAGTTCTTTGAAAAAATCTTGTCCCGGGTACCCTGTTAGCCCCCGAGCGTCTTGGAGTTCTTCCGTAGATAGAGCTCCTAGGCGTTCTTCTGTCCTTCTGATTTTTTGACCGTTTCTCTTTTTCCGTGCAACCACGGGTCGCACAGTGTGCTTTTGCTGCACCAGGCTTTTCGGGAAACGTCTGCGCGTTGCAGTCAGCGCAATGAATTGGCTGCCGCTGGAATTGAGGAGACCGTTCCTTGCTGGTTGCCTCGTCTTCCATGGACCCGGTTTATAGACATATGTTTTCCTCCTATAAATTGGTCCTGGTGGCTTGCTAAAGAGCCAAAGCGTCGTTCTTCTTCATTCCTCCTTCTTCTTCTTGGAGTCTCCCTCTTTCTGTAGAATAGCCTTTCTGAGCTTCTGAGCCATGGTTGCGCCGGTGAGCGTTGGATCAGCCCCCAGGCATGGTCTTGAGCCTTCTGAGGTTCTTTTCTGGTGAGTGAGGGATTTCTTGTGAATGGGCATAGCGTCAGGCTATTCCTGCAGTGATTTTACACCGAGATGTGTTGAGGGGTGAGTGCGGGATGTCTTGTAATTTAAACATTTATGTCTCAAATATAGAAAAAAAAAGTTTGACCTAAAGATAAGTATTGGATATTTTTACTTAGAATGGAGTGAGTGCTGGCTTAGATTCCACTAGGAAAGACAACTTTTGGTTCAACACAGACTACGCCACCATGTCATAATAGTCCCACCATATTTAAAGTTATATATACCCTTTATATAACTCCAGGCCCGCTTGTAACTTCTAATGACAGCGGTGTAAAATATCAACAGCGGTGTAAAATATCTCTTCCTCTCTTCCTGCAAAAAATAAATTTCAAGCCTCTTCCCATATAGATGGTCCAGATCATCCTTGAGATCGATAGCTTGGTGACTGTTGATTTGCAGAAAAGGGTTGGCAGGGTAAAAGCTACTTAGATTTTTTCTCAAAAGATTATTCTTGTCTACCTCCTGTGCGTGCAGGTATGTTGGGTTCTACAATGGGGTGCAGAGCGCTGGAGCAGCTGTCGCATGGCAAATCGACATGCGCAAGATTTCTCTAATAATCCAGCTGATTGTGAACTGGGCACTAATGACTGTCTGCTGCCCGTTGCTTGTCCTGCTGCTGTTCATGGCTGTCAAGGACTAGGATAACTATATAGAGATGATGATAAGTGGTTTTAGGAAGGGAACACTAGGCACTTATTATGCCATGGAGCTTTGTAACATCAAGAACTAAATAAACTGTCTCCATAGTTTCTTGTTCAACACATTTCATTTTGGGGGCATCTATGTGTTGAACTCTGAAACATGCATATAGATAGTTAGCCGTTCTAGGATGTCATGGATGGCAAATATAGAAAAGATTCAGTTTATTCAGTGGAGAAAGGTAATGAGGAAAATATAAGCTATCTGTACTTCTGCACCAAGAACAGGAACAACAAAGCATTTAAACTATTCTACTCTTCCCCACAGAGCGCAAGTTTCATTCATAATGGATTTAATTGAAAGTAATTAAGTTCTAGCGGCATTTCTTTTTTTGAAAAATCTGGAGGGGCCGGGGCCCCCTACAGTGACTTTATTAAAACATAAACCGAAAGTGCAGGGTACAAGTTAAACGACAAAAACAAACAGAGAGCGAGTACAGGTAAAATTCAAGAAACAAAAAAAGAAACGAAGAAAAGGAGGATTAGCCTCCTGACTGCGCAATGCTCTGGCTCCATTCAAGAAATTGGGGGATTTTGCTGATCTTGACTCTATGCTCCAACAGAAGCAGCTCCTTCTTGAAAATGTTCTGACAAACCATCAAAGTAGGCTGAATTCCATTAAAAATCAGGCCATTCCGGGCCATCCAAATAGACCAACAAAGTAGAATTATGGCATCCATGAAGAAGGGGGTGTTAAGCTGAGAGCGAAGCTGACAATTGAGCTCAGGGAATGAGACCCCAACAGGAAGTAGCAGGCCAATGGAATTCCAGCACATTGCCGAGAAAGGACAATCAATAAACAGATGGTCCACCGTTTCTTCAGAGAGGCTGTTACAAAAAACACAGCAGTAATCATCCAGAATCATGTTTCTTCTTTTAAGAATATTTCTGGTGCTCAGCCTGTCCTTCATTAGGAGCCAAAAAAACACCTTGTGCTTTGGTTGACAATTTGATTTCCAGAGCCACTTGAATGAAGGGTGGACCAGGCGAGTCCCCATCAGACTTCTATAGGCTTTAGATGAAGAAAACCTGTCAGAGCCCCAAGTATATTTCCATATGTCTTTTGCATCACTGTTGCCAAGATCCTCCAATATGAGCCTGATAGGATGAAACTAAGCAAAAGCTTGAGCAGATAAAGGAAGCTGAAAAGAATCATGAAATTCATCCTGAGAGAGAATTTTCAGAAGGGTGGCCAATTTCTGAGAGGCAAACGAAAACAACTCAGGATTAGCCATTGCAAGGGGTTCTCCATCCCATTTATCATGCCAGAACAAGATGGTGTCACCACAATGACCAGAAGGGATGGCCAAGCTCTTAAATTTAGGAAGGAGCTTCAAGATATCGCGCCACCAGAATGAACCCTTTTTAATATGACTTGGGAGTTTACCATTTCTGTAATGTTTCTCCCAAACAAGGTTGACCCAGGGTTCTGCAATGAAAACTAAAAAAATTCACACGTTTTACTGAAAATGTACTGACTCGATGTCTCGTGACTGGATGATGTATATCCTACAGTTGCTTGTAAAAGATGTATCTGTTTTGATGAATCAATAAAGTTGCTGAAAGTTTCAAAAAAAAAAAAACTCCAAGAGTCCAACTGAACAATGAAACTATCTAAACCCGACCGATACAAGAACACACACGATCTCAAGGTGCGCGGCATGTGTGTTGTTTTTCAACCATTCTGCCCGTGCGTTGGGTCTTCTGGTTGTGCATGATTTCTCTTCTTCCGCCTTGCAAATCTCTTGCCGCACATGACAGTAGAAGCTATATATCATCACGTTCACCAACCTGCATAAAAGAACAAATGGTGGAACGCATAATGTTTTTTTCTGTGAAAAATTCTTATATCCTTAAAGGAACAACCGAAAGAATACCAAATAAGATATTTCCTTTTTGAATATATGAAGAATTAGCTGGTTATCTCTAGCTATCGGAACTTAATTTAGTACTTGGACGAGCAGTATTTTTAGCAAAGTGGTCCAAAATAGTGTACTACTGAACACACCTGTGCCGAGACCTAAAGACAAGGTAGTATCTGGTTCCGAGTCCACTGATTGGACATGACGTTGGGATGGTATGTGGTGATTATTCCCATGCACTTGTCCTTGATCACCTGATACCAGGTCACCTACACCAACCTGCATAAAAAAAATGAATGGCATGAACCACATTATATATTTCCTTGAAAATTTGTATGTGCTTACAGGAACAAGTAAATGGCCAGTAGAAATAATACCATCAAAGACATTTCCTTTCGAATATGTGTAGAATTAGCACATGATCTCTAGCTACTGGAACTTAGTTACTTGGACATGAATTAGCACATCAGTATTTTACTATTTTCAGAAACAAAAAGGTCCAAAATAGTACAATGAACATACCTGTACTGAAAAGCTATTATCTGGTTCCGAGTCCATAGATCGGACAGGATGTTGCGATGGTATGTGGTGATTATTGCCATGCACCAGCACTTGTGCTTGGTCACCCGATACCGGGTCACCTAAACCAGCCTGCATAAAAAATGAATGGCACAAAAAAATGTTATACATTTCTTTGAAAAATTCTTATTTGTTTAAAGAAACAAGATTCAACGACACACTAGTTGAATTGGAATGTGCAGGAATGTGGTCTATCCCCCGGTTCTCCATGGGCATTTGTCCCAGTTACGTAACTCGGGGTTACGGTCCCGGGACTAAACATTGCACTGTAGCACTAGAACCGGGGATAAACCTAAGGGTTTGTCCCGGTTCTACACTACACCCGGACAATAATGGGGGCTTTTGCATTTTTGGCAGCCACGTGGTCAGACCATTAGTCCCGGTTGTAGACACCACCGGGACAAAAATAGGGGTTTTTGCATATTGTACCAGCCACGTGCAATAGGGGCTTTTTTTTTTTTTTGCTGCTTTTTTGGTTGTTCATTCATTTTCTTTTTAAAATTAAATTGGTTTTTGAATTCGATTCGACGATGCCAAAGACATGTATACGCGCGATTCGAAAAGTTTCAAATGGATCAATGCATACATACACAAATAACGTAGAACATAATTATATATATAGTCAAAAGCGGGCATTGTATTTCAACGTCACACCATGCCACATTTGGGTCCGATTACAAGTTCAATTTGTCTTGAATTCTAAAGATTTGGAACCCAAACTTTATTGAAGTCATAGGAAGTCCCCACCGACATTTAAGACCTAGTCATTAATAAATCCCGCTATGGTCTCTTGCAATGCTTTGAGATGGTGTTCTTCCAAAGTTTTCCGGCATCAACCGTTCAATCTTCAATTTGAGTTAAAGAAAAAGTATTAGTATATATATATATGGCTTGTACACATGATCATGCAATGCCAGGAATAAGTAAAACTGCACAAAAAAGTGGCATCTTCACCTTAGGTAGAGCAATCTGTTTTTTTTTCTGAACTATTTCTTCAGCAGATGGCGGTTCAAATATGTCGAACACCTATAGAAGGTTACAACCATTAGTTAGATTTAAAAGTAACAAATGGCTTTAAAAAGAACAATAACAGAACATGTGTGTCATGTACAAATTTCTATGAATTAAAATATTATTTTTTACTCTTAAACCAGCAATGAAAAACCAACATATTATCTTATCAAAATAAGAACAACGCTGAACTGATTCAGAGAAAGTTCTAATAGAAGGACCAATCACAACTAAATCCACTTGAAGATTTTATTGTCTAGCAATAGCAAAGTACAGAAAAATATAATAGACAAGTAATGTAGAGTACTTTACAATTGATAATTTGTCATTACTTCATTAAGTACCTTAATCTACTATCGACCACATGAATGACAGCAGCAAGCAGACAAAGAAAAATGCAAGAAGAATGAAAGGGCATGCAAGAACAATACAAAAGGGCAAAGCACATGAAAAATAACATCTTACAACCTACACAGATGCTTGGCAGAATTTTGTCGACTTGGCGGTAAGAAGAAGACATATACCTCGATCGTCACTGAAATGGCAAGCTCGAGCTCAAAGGGCCAGGGCAGGGTCAAGTGAGCGGTGAGTTTGAGTAGCTCTAGTATCACTGGGGAGAAAGCACAAGCAGATCCATTGCCTGAATACCGAGCAGATCAAGTAATGTGGTTGGGTATGGTAAGCGGCGATGGCGGCCTGGGAAAAAGAAGTAGAATATCCATTAGAGTAACAAGAGCATGCATCTCACATACTGCTAGCAATTTAATTTCATGGAGAATAAATGTTCTATTCAATAACCAGCAAGGAAGCCTAGGTAGTGCCATCACCACCATAATTCGAACACCATCACATAAGAGCAAAATAATTCTAGCACAGCATTGCCTACTAGTTTAGCAATGTGACTGACCATTCTAAACTCTCATAACTGAAGGGCACAAAGAGAATATAGAGCTGAGTCCTGAGTGTCTCAAATTCTAAGTTCTAACACATACCGTGCATACAAATTTGCAAGGGCAATATTACTAAGCAAAATTCACAGAAATAAAGGGATAAGCAGCCCATCAGGCCGGGATGGTTGAGCCAAGATGGACAAAAAATAGGTTCAGTACTTCATTCTATGTACAATCTAAAAAAAATAGGTACAATTATATTATATATAGCTATAGCTATAAAAACATGAAGCATTGCTGACCAATTGCAAATCAAGAACCTGAGAATTATCACACATATGTATAAAATCACTGAAGACTACATTTCCGGCTTGGCTCATGGTATAATTCATCAGTCATTGCAACGAAGAACCTAAAATAAAAAAACATTTAATAAGTAATGTTACCGTAGAAATAAATGAATAAAATACTTCACATTTATGAACTGCAGCAAGTTAGCAACCACGACTGCCATATTAAAATTGAACTGTCACAGTGTGAGTTACAAAATCTATAAAATTTTATCCAAATATCACAATTACGTCTGAATTGTCATCGTTTAACTAGGTGAATTAGCTAAGCTCATGTCATGATTTTTGTCGTATCTTAGTTATCTACATATACTGCTGCATACATACATGCACATAAAGTACAGATTATAACTGACCACAGAACATTCAATGTCCCACGCATGACCCATCTAGGAGCACTAGAGGCTTACATCTACAGGGTACAGGTACAAATGATCCGAGATCTGTGTCATTTTCTTCCCAATCTCACACACAACTACATAGTAATTTCAGGAACCTTAAAATCGAGCTTTTCCAAATTTACCAATTTCATATGAAAACCAAACATCCCCAATGGATACATACAGCAGGGAAACTTATTACCTTGAATTGGTTGGCGTGTAGGATGCCGGACGGAGCAAAATCGTTTAGGGCATAGTCCCACGACCTTGCCCCTCGCCCGAGGCCGCGTTGACTAGCCTGGAGAAGGGGCGGATCTTGAACAGACGGGGCAGGAGTTGCCCGTGCTGCCGCCACCGCCTGGGAGAGGGAGGGGACCAGAGGAGGACTACTGCCATCTTGGAGGGAGACGGCTGTGCGCTGCGCCGCCCGTCCGGCCCGGGGTCGGGAGAGGGCTCGCGGGGGGATCGGGCGTGGAGGCCGGAGCTCGACGAGGACGGCGGCATGGGCAGATCGACGAAGAAGACACGGGCACGGATGGAGGAAGCCAAGGTTTAGCCCGGTCGGTGGGTGTGCCCGGGACTAATGTTCGAGGTTTAGTCCCGCCCCACCCCCAACCCCCCCCCCCCCCCCACCCCCCCCCATACATTTATTCGCTCCCCAGAACATACGAGGTTTAGTCCTGGCCCGTATCCTCACCCGGAGGTAAACATAATTTTTAGCGTTGTGGGCTTCGAAAATTTTGGCCTCACCCGGGTCTAAAGCGGGCTGAGTTTTTCCTTCCCGCCACTTTCAAGGAGCGTTTTTAAGCAGCGTTTTTTATATATATTTTTTTTATTTAAATGCTAAAGCATTGTTATTTGTCTAATAAATTACATATAGGGCATAATTTTTTAAAAACCAATTACATTTACTTTTTCTTTTGCACACACGTGAAAAATATAACCTAAATTATTTTGTCTTTTTTAATAATAATTAATGAATATAATATAATTACATAATAAATATCTTGTTAATGTAAAAAATAACTATCTTTGTATAGGTTATTTTTAATTTTGAGAAAATATCAGTAAAGAACTAGTAATTATCGGCAAAGTTTGGCACCATTTCGGATCTTTTCGATGGTGATCTCGAGTTCAACGTATAATTACCGGGAGAAGTCGCGCGGTAATTAAAATAATTAGAGAAAATTACCAAACAATTTCAAAAATTCTTAAACTTGGCGGTGCCTTCACACATGCCATGTAGACGCCTCGAAAAAAGTTTGAGGCTGATAGCATACTACAAAGCGCACGGGCCACACAACCATGAGAAACCTAAGTGTAAGGATAGGGTTGATGAAAGGTTGAGTATACCAAGGGTTTGAGCAGTCACGATATATAGAACAACTCCAAACTTTCTCTATTTTTTTGTGGTTATTTACACCCAAAATATGGCCCTTCGTTCCAAATTCTAGGTTTTTTTAGCCATTTTTGGTTTTTTCGAAAATTTTCTAATACTAAAATTAAAATGGTCTAGAAACAAAAATATGGTGAATTACACTTTGAAAATAAAATAATTTTGCACCACCTCCACAAGTTTTGTCTCCTAGGGCACAAGAGACCTTGCGGCAAAGTTTGACACCGTTTGGTCTTTTCACATATGGTTGCGGTTCAATACATAATTAAATGGGAGCCCATAGCGCGGTAATTAAAATAATTAGAGAAAAAAAAACCAAACCATTACAAAAAATTCTCAAACTTGAGAATCCTTCACACATAAGATTTAGGCGCTTGAGGAAAAAAAGTTTGAGGCCGATAGCACTGTGTAGCAAATGCGCATTGGCCACACAACCATGAGAAACCTAAGTGTGAGGATATGGTTCCATGACAGGGTGAAGCACGCCTTCTCCTTCCTATGTCCAAACTTCCTCAAATTTTTTTTGTGGTCAATTACACCCAAAATATGGCCCCACGAAAATCCTAGGTTTTTAAGCCATTTTTTTTGAATTACTATATTTTTTCTACGTGCCACGTGCGACCAAATATTATTAGTTAATTCCAAATTTATTAAATCAAACTCAAATTTTAACACTTATAATTAGTTTAAAGAATGACACGAGCGTATTAGAGTTAAACACGAAGCTAATAGAACTAGAACGAATCGAATCGGATTTAAAACACGGTTATAGTTATAACCATTATAATCGGAATGGCAAATATGTAATTAAGGGAAAACGTATTTCCTTATATACGCTTTCCTACATGTCATGCTAAGGACAAAAGAAGGAGAAACTAAATGGTCTTATGTGGAAAAAGAACGTTGAATACAAAAAGTTGTAGTAAAAAAAAAAAAAAAAAACTTTTAGTCCCGGTTGTAACATGTAACCTTGGAGAAACCTGAAACTAGTACTCCCAAAAAACTTAATAATTAACCGGGCTAATGGTTTTAATCCATCATTGGAGACCTTTAGTCCATATCTGTTGGCGTGAACTTGAGAAATGAATCTTTATCCCCTACTCTCGTTGAGAATCGTAATCGTAGTGTATTTTGCATCCGAGGATAGACCTCGTTTGTGCAGTAGTGTATCATTGGTCTGATCATGGTTTTTGTGGTGGGCAGATGCAATTTTATCCATAAGTAAAATTAGGAGCAGTGTGTTCCCACTTTGCTTCAATTTTTTCCTCTCGGCCTGTATGGCCTCTACAAAGTTGGAGATACACCAAACCTATTGACTGCTCTGCATGTAATAATATAACTATAAAGCATATCGGTGTTTTATTTTCAATATTAAGTAAAGGTGAAAACCGATTAGGTGGTGCAAGGATAGAGTTATTTCATGATTATCTGCGAGTATTACTAGTACCTAGCATAAAAAAAGTGCAAGCAGAATGTCGAATACAAAACATATTCAAAATCCCAAGCAAACTAGCTAATATATTGCAAGTTCCTGGTCGTGAATGAAGGCAACAACTGGCAAATTACCTCCTGATGAAACATCTTCTCAGGTGGCTATTGCACCATGGTGACAGTGGTAGCAGCAGTGACTGCCGCCGCAGCACCAGAGACAGGGAGGATATTTGGTGTCGCCTCTAAGGCCGCGTCTACCTTTGCATCCTTCTGTTCTCTGTCATTTTGGCATTAGGACAGCGATAGAAGACCTTGGACACAACCCGCTCACCGTCCTTCACCTCGCTCATGCCAAGGTGGTATTGGTGCATAACCCAGTTGGTCTTCTCTGGCTTCTTCCCTTGCTTGACATTCAGCAACACCAAGATCTTTTTGCACCCCTTCTGCTTACCGCTATATTTGGCCATTTGGCCCGTGACCCAAACACCCGGTCCGTGGCGGCAAAATAGCCCGGTACTGGGCCGGCCGGTCCGTATTATACGGGATTACGGGCGGCCCGGATGAGTAGAACCGGCCATGGGCCGCTGCCTCGGCCCGCGACGCGGTGCCGGCCCGTCCGCCGGCCCGTCTGGCCCTGCTGGCCCGATGTCAAGCCAGCCCGGTGACCTCGAACTTTGCTAACAAGTTTTTTTAAGAAAGGCCTTAACAAGTTTTTTTTTTTTTTTTTTTTTCTAAAAGGGCCCTAATGTTGACCCACCACATCCCCACCCTATCTCTAAATCCCGTTCCTACTTAAACCGCACGGTTGGCAAATCCTAGCCAAGTTCTTGTTGCAATTCCATGATTTCAAAACACACCCATATGTATGAGAATTCAAAAGAAAGGTTTAATTGCGGATGCACACCAGAAATAATTAATTTAGCATACCAGATAACTGTAGTTAGGCAGGTGAGAAAAGCTCTCGCGTCGGTGCCGTTGCTAGTGATCATGGCGCTTGAATCTCCCCTGTTCATGTTGGTTTCACGTGTTTACTTTATGCATATAGTTTGGCCACAGTGGCCTCCATCTCGCCGCGAACCGCTCGGCCTCGGCGTGCCGCTGGGCGTCGATCTCGCGGTGTTCCGCAGCCTCGATGCGCGCCAGCTCCACCGGGGCGTGCTCCTCGTTCGCCTCGTCCACCGGCCGCTTCATCTCGTCGGCGGCGCGGGTTGGGCTGGATGTTCATCGCCGACGCCCGCGATGTCGCTCTCGGCCTTGGTCTTGGCCTCGCCGCGGACTTCACCTCGCGCGGCGGCGGCGTCGGCGACCAGCGCGGAGGCTCGCGCGGCGGCGGCGTCGGCGTTTCCACGTGGGCCGGCCCGGCGGCCGTGGCCCTGCGGCCCGTGGCCCGGTGTGGCCGCGGACGGGCCATGGGCGGCGCGGCCCGAGGGTGGCACGCGCCCGTGCAGCCCGTAGCCCGCGGTGGCCACAGCGGGCGGCCCGATCGGCCCGGCGGGCCGCGGGCGGTGCGGGCGGCCCGTTGGACATCTATACTTACAGCCCACGATCACGGATACGTATTGCGGTCTTGTGCCAATATGCCTTCACAACATCCTTACTGCTGCGCTGGCCATGGTTTGATGACATGATCTTTCTCCTCTTCCTTTTCCCATTTAGAAAGGCTTTGGATGTCCTATGGAAGAAATGCTTGCTGTGGCCATCTCTTGTCACACCTAGAGAGAGGATGAATTAGCTAGGTAAGCACAAGGGTTTGAGCAGTCATGATATATAGAACAAGTCCAGACACATATGTATATACTGTTATAATACGGCACATACATGTCACATATTCTTCGTTCCAATATATTTAAATTTAAATAAATTAAATGGTCTAATTTCGAAAATAATAAGAATACTACTCAGAGAAACACCATATAGAACAAGCATGTTTTCTCACATATTTCACCACTATACATAGCAAATGAAAGGTAGCCCATAGAATACTACTCAGGGAAACACCATATAGAACAAGCATGTTTTCTCACATATATTTCACCACTATACATAGCAAATGAAAGGTAGCCCATAGCCCGGAACTACATCGGTATCTATAACTTGAAAAAAAAAATCTCGAATACGCAAAAGATATAACTTGAAATTTGAGAATCATCTACCAAGAATATAAGAGTTATTTCGATCTCACCAGGGAGATTCTCGGGGTGGGTGTAGCAAATGTCATTGTCTCCTTCAGTGGTTGGAATGAAGTGATTTATGAGAGGGTGTGCTCTTGAGCCTTCTCCTTCCTTCACCAACACCATGGACTGTAGGTGCCACTACTACAAAAGGGAACTAAGAGAGCGCCTGGGTTTAACATTAGGGGCGGCTCATAATTTGAGCCGCCCCTAATGTATCTTGAAAATTCTGGGTGGAAGCAAACCGCTCCCTCTTGTTGGCACATTAGGGGCGGCTCGTAACAAACCGCCCCTCTTTTGGCACATTAGGGGCGGCTCATGTTTAGAGCCGCCCCTAATGTTACCCTGACACATTAGGGGCGGTTATATTTCAGCCACCCCTAATGTAACCTCAAATCAGGGGCGGTTATATATAGAGCCACCCCTAATGTGTTTTGGTCAAACTTGGTCAAACGAAGCACTAAATGACCTCAAATCGAAAAACTTTGAATACAAAAAGTTGTATATATAGAGTGTAGATCTTGAGGAGCTACACAAAGTTGGTGTTCGTGACTTTTGAAAAAGAGGAGATTTAGGGCTATATGAATTTAATGTATCATTGCATACTTGCTGCCATATCTATTACTGCATACTTGCTGCTATATCTACTACTTCCTGTTTAATCTATCTACTGCTACCTACTTGCTGTTGGCTATATGAATTTTGGCAACCTATCTACATGTGCAATGATGAAATTTTTTATTGGGCTGAGGCAGTGGCAGTAGCAATGATGTGCAATGATGAATTTTTTTATTAGGCTGAGGCGGCGGCTATGATGATTTTGAGACCCCCTCTATGACCTTCTAAACTAGGATGGCTTCTATAAGCAACCAGTTAAGAATGGATGAGATGACAGGGGGAAAATCTGAGCCAAATTCATCTCAAATTCATCTCTCGCTCTCTCTCTCTCTTTGTGGCAGGTAGCATAATGGTAGCAGTCTAGGATGCATATTAATTCCCCATACATAGTCATGGATGTTGCCATAGAAGAAAGGTATTGAGCTGTCCCCACTTCGCTAAATAAAACGATAATTTCTTCGAATACTAGTTATTTTCTTGTTGTCTAAAATATGTCTTTGCTTAACAGGGAGAGATGGAGTGCATGGTGAAGTAGTTTGATGTCTTTCTCCATATCCATGTTTGTAAATTCATTGTAGTATTCAAGTTGAACATGTAAATGACTAGTATGGAGACTTTGTATAAATGAACATTTGAAGTTCAACTTGTATGAAACTTGTGACTTTGTGTGGATTATATATGTTTATTTGAAGTATGGAGACATTATGTGAATTATTAATTGAATCTGTGAATTATATATTTATATTTTTTTTGGTGTGAAATTCAACACTAGGGGCGGTTTTAGATAAACCGCCCCTACAGTTATAGACATTAGGGGCGGTTTGTGATGAGTAGAACCGCCCCTGCTATATCCACATTAGGGGCGGCTCAAACAGGAGCCACCCCTAATGTTTAGACATTAGGGGCGGTTTTTTCCCAACCGCCCTAATGTCGATGAACATTAGGTGCTGCCGTTTAGGGCGGTTGGAAAAACCGCCCCTAATGTCCATCTAAAACCGCCCCTAATGTTGACTTCTGTAGTAGTGTGCTCTAAGATCTCCTGGTCCGACGGATTAAACCTGACACCGGTTGGAAATCTAGCCAAGTTCTTGTTGCAATTGCATGATTTCAAAACACACCCATATGTATGAGAATTCAAAAGAAAGGTTTAATTGCTGATGCACACCAGAAATAATTAATTTAGCATACCAGATAACTGTAGTTAGGGCAGGTGAGAAAAGCTCTCGCGTCGGTGCCGTTGCTAGTGATCATCGCGCTTGAATCTCCCCTGTTCATGTTGGTTTCACGTGTTTACTTTATGCATATAGTAGATTTTCTATTCTAAGTAGTACGCAATAACGTACTAAGAACAAGAAAGGATCGATGAGGAGAAGATTGAAGCAAGAATTTACACGTAAGGCAACACGTCAGAAAAGAAAAGGAAAACATCGCAGAGCACAACCTAAGCACTCCAGAAACCTTTCTAGCTAGGGCTCAAAAGACGTAAATTAATGCAACTTGTTATCTGAATAGAAATCTGAACACACAGACTGCTCCAGCATGGACCGAGCATCAGTTACCACTGGAACGAGATAGAAAGGGGTGAAATTTAAGCAAAAGCAAGCATTCATTCATATACAGTGGAGATAGGATAGACAAGGAGAGGCAGGCAATAACTTGAAAACCGGCAGATCTGATAGACCAGATCGGTGTGGCTGGTATGATTCAGAGCAGAGAGCTACTGCTGCATACATAAATCTTGGATCGGCTCTAGGCATGGGGATCTTATGATCGTAGTAAGGAAAACCGAGAAACGCACGAGATGGATCGATAGAGAAAGAGAGAAAAGTGGAAAAGAAGCTCAGCTCACATGGCGTCCGCGGTGCTCCTCGCGATGCAGCTCCGATCGCTTCGGTTGACGGCCGGAGGGAGGGGATCGAGCGACACAAGCAAGCAGCTGTGTCTCCGGTTCACGACACGAGTGAAGGCCGAGGCAGAGGCACAAATCCAGCAGAGAAAGATGATATATCGAGGGTGTGGGGCCGTATCGATCAGGTATGTGAAAGGGAAGGATCTTGTGCCGCGGCCGCTTGCTTCTCTGATGGGACGCTCCAATTGGTGGGCCCGATGAGCAGTGACATATATAAGCTTGACAGCGGGGCCCAGCTGCTGCATACCTAAGTTTTGAAACAAAACACTTCAATAATTTGCCAACGCCGCCTTACTCTATTTTTCGTTTTATTATAAACATGAACAATGTGCTAGCTTAATAAAATAAACTTGTAAAACGTAGAACCAGTTTACGAATAAGGGTGGTAAAGCATCGCAAAAAAAAAAAAAAAAATAAGGGTGGTAAAGGGCTCTTTAATTTAGCCTACATCAAATTTAAGGATTGGGCTGCATTATGATCGGACCGTTAAATAAAACAATTTTAAACTAAGAATGGAAATGGCAGTGAGATTATGAAAGCGACCGCAATAGCGCCCGGACATCCGGCACGTGAGCGCGTCCGGACACCGGTACCTACGGCCCACCTCTGTCCCAGTTAAATTAGTTAGCAGCAACGCTGATCCACCGCTTGCCCCGCCTAACCCACATGCTGCAACAGCAAAATTAGCTAGCAGCGGTAGCAGCGCTGACCAACCGCTTGCCCCCGCCTGGCCCACATGCTGCAGCAGAAATTAGCAAGCAGTAGCACACGCTGCATGCCTGTAACTACTACTAAGAGCCCGTTTAGTTCCCATGCAGCCGTGAAAAATTTCGGCCTGCAGGCCTGCCAACCTGACAAATTTCGGCCTTCCTGGCCTGCCAACCCGAAAAACCGCCCTGCCGGCCTGCCAACCTGAAACTTTTTGGCCTGCCCCGGCCTGCCAACCCGAAAACTTTCAGCCTGCATGGGAACTAAACGGGCTCTAACTGCTGGCCCCCCTCCCCCCACCCCCCACACACACATGCAACGGCAGGCCCACTCGCACATGCTCCTTCTATGCCTACACGCCTGGACAGAAGAGCATGTAGCAGAAAGTTGCAAAGCAGCAAGAGCAACACCCCGATCTACTTTTGAAACAATTAGGGAACGACAGATGAAACATACACATGAAGATAGTTGAAACACTTGAAACCTCAATTTGAAACACTAGTAAAAAAACATCTGATCTACTTTTGAAACATCTGGAAAACAACAACTGAAACATACGATTCAAACTAGTTGAAACACTTGAAACATCCCTCCTGAAACATCGATGAAACACATCTCTAAAACATGTGAAACACTCGATCTACTTTTGCAACAATCTTTCGGTTGAAACATCCCTCTGAAATAACTGAAACATCCCTCTGAGGTGCAACATGGGGAAGAACTGGGAAAAAAAAAGGTACAAACATTAACGGTTGTTACCTTGGAGGTATAAGTTGCTCCATCTCGTGGCCCCATCACCTTTGGAGGGGCGAGGAAATAGGACCAAAAACTAGATAGAACCCGCCATTGAGTCCCTTAGATCTGGTTCTAGAGAAGGAGGAGAGCTTAAATCAAAAGAAGCAGGAGGGCTCAGATCCAAAGGAGGAGCGACCTACCTGAGCGTTTGTTTCGGAACCATGGTCGCCGCCCTAAATGTCTCCGTGAGGTGAGCGGAGGGAACAGATTGCCTGCATGGTGGACGGAGGTCGCGGGGAGAGAGGGATGGAGGGGGCATGGTCGGGCACGAGGGTGCGACATCTCGTCCTAGGCGTAGTTGAAGAGCGGCTCGCCTCATCGCCATGAGCCGGGTAGTGGAAGCAACTACCGCGGGAGCGGCGAAGCATGGTACGAGAACATAGGTTGGTATGGTAGCCGGAAAACGTCGCCGCGGTTTATTAGCGTGTGGGCCGTGGGCATCCGCCTCGTCGTCCGTCCGCTGCTCCGCTGTAGATGCGTGGCTCGTCTAGACGTAAGGTAACAACAGTTTCCGTTGTGAAAGAAGGAAAAAATGTCGGATCCATTACCACCCCTAGTTACGAAGTATAAAATGGTAAGCAGGAAGGAAGTTTTTATATATCGCCGTATGTAGTGACGAACTGACGATGCATCTTACTATTAATTGGTTTAATTTTTTAAGATAATAGATTTTTATTAATCCGACCTCTTTATAGAGCCAAAAAGGATGGACATCTACTACACCTATGTAGCAAAGACCCACTAGGGAGTTCTCTGCTCCCTGGTGAAGCCACGTCATCAGAAGAGGACCCACAACCATAGGTTACTATGCAAAGCTAGCCTCTTTGTTTCCCGGCTGTTCTACTTCGCCTTCCTCTGCCTGCGTTCAGAACTAGACTCTGAACCGTCCGTGCCAAAACAATACCTAGTGGGTATTTAATTTCCTTAGGGCTCGTTTGGATGCTAGGGAGATAAAAGCACTTGGTTTTCCTTCCCAAAGGGGTTTTCTTGCCTGACCTTGACATCCCCTCCCCTGCCCGGAGGAAATACCCGGCAGCCATTTGGGAGACACAAGGGGATTAAAATCCCGACCAACTAAAATTAATCAATAAATTCAGAAAAATACGAAGAATTCAAAAATGATGCTCCAATCCACGAAATTAGTACCATCAATATATTTTCTCGACTACTGCAAATGTATGATATTAAAAGGCCATCTACAAATTCACTTGTCAGAACACTCCTTCGTTGATAGAGTAAACAAAATGCCTAACTTGATAAAGAGAAGGCATGGTCCTCAACCAAGGATGAGCACAGGTTAACTGACAAGATAATCGACAAATGCACAAGTACAAATCTACTATAATGTCCACTCAACCAGCCGGACAACAAAAGAGCCCTCCTCCCCCTGCAAATAGATGAAAGGAGAAGTTATTATTGATTGAGAACACAGGATAACGTGGTAGCAATCTGAAAAAATGTCACAAGCTACATGTTAACAAGGTCCGGAAATGTGCCTACTGTAAAAACTAACCAAAAGTTTGGACAGGCGAGAGGATTCAGTAGAGCCACATCAATAAATTGTATGAGCAGTTAAACAAACAATTTGGTGGTGTCAAATGGCCTTGTCCTTCTCAGCGAGTAAAATGGAAACAATGGTCACTATACCCGAACAAACAGGGAAGCTAAACGAACAATTCAGCACTGCGTTTTTGTTTTGTGTTTGACAATGTAAATCCACAGCTGTAGCATGGATGAGGAGAATGTATCATGTGATTCTAATCTGCAATTATTTATAGATAAAGACTTCACTGTGTTTTTTGTTTTGCGTTTGACAATGTAAATCAACTACTGAAACAATGACATGAGAGGTTACTGCTAATTCTACACATGATACATTCTTTTTTTGATAATTTGATTCAAGCAGTGAACACTGAAGACAAGCAAATCTAATATCAGCAAAATCAGAAACTATAGAAAAAAAGAACCTAATATCAGCAAAATATTTGTGAGCTGCAAGCACTGCTGCAGCAAATGACCCTGCAACTGGACTAATGGACATAGAAAAAAAGCCTAAAATAACTACTACATGCCTACAAGAGCATAACTTGCTAAAGAATGTGATGCATAGTCTTAAATTCTTATTTTCTGCATAAATTGGCAGGCAGCCAGCTACTACCAGTAATGAACACTTAATCAAGACTGAAATATAACACCTGACCAAAACTAAGATGTGTAAAACTGATGGGAGCAATTTGGTGAAGGTTGTGTAGGGTAGCAGTATGTCACTTTGCTTGTACAGACAAATTAATGTAAATTTAGGTGAAATTAAGGTGGTGCTACCAATGTTACTGGTCTAACAAGGAACACACAAAAGAGGATGAGGATGAGGTGCCAAACCTGGGGATTATGCACGATGCGGTTGGCCGGGGACGAAGCAACTACAGGCGGCGGCGGCGGCAGCGAAGGTGTGACGAGGGCAGGAAGAATGGATCCAGGAAGTGCGCGTCCGGATGAAAGACGGGGTAGGATCCAGGAATGGCGGCGGCGGCGTCACGAGCCCGGGCCTGGCACGACGATGGCTGGCAGAGGAGGCGGCGCTCAAACCCTAGTCACCATGCTTTCCTGCGTGAGACATGCGAGGAGGAGACGGGGAAAGAAATAATCTGGTCTGGAGGAGATTTTTCTGGTCCCCGTCGATTGACTAGGATAGGATTTAGAAGACACGCGCTTTTTCTGGCTCGCGACGTTACCAAACGGGCACCGGGGATTGACGGGGAGGCAGACACACCGAGGTTTCTCTATCCGCGGATCGGGCGGGTATCCCTGCGAGTATTGGGGTATCCAAACGAGCCCTTAATGGGGATGGAACAGGAAGCCGAGGGGTTTGTTGGTTAGTATCAATATATAGGCTGTCACCATCCGCGACGCTCTGTACACTGCCGTGTCAGGGCCGGCAATTAGCAAGTGCGAGGTGGGCGACCGTTCAGGGCCTCCAAAATCGGAGGGCCTCCAAATTCACAGCTACTGCTAGTATACTATGATAGCTGCTATAGTGCTAATTATTTGTCTACTAGTTTTTACTCTTTTAGCATTAAGATTTGATTTGTACCTAGTAGCATAAGACCTATATAAATTTGAAGCTTTATAATTAAATGAAAGTATGCTTTGCTTTTCTTGAAATTTAGGGCCTCATCATCAATTTTGTTCCGGGGCCTCCAAATCTGGCCGTGTTCAACACTAGTAGAAAAACAATTTTTCATGGCGCCATACACAAAATTTCACTGGCGGGTGACAAGTATGTAGCGCGAGTAGAGAAGAAAAGATGGGCCCCACCAGATATCCGCCAGTGAAACGACACGTTCACCGGCGGATTACATAAGGAAACCGTTAGTGAAGTAATTTATTTTCCTGTGGCGGTTCTCCTAATACGAACGTCAGTGTTAATACATATTTTCATAGGCGGTGTTTAGTACGACCCGACAGAAGAAAGGTAGAATAGGTACTGGCGGGTTACGTAAACCAGCCGCAGGTAATAATGTGGTTGCACTGGCGGGTTTGTGTAAGTTATCCCGCGCTGGTTATAATATCTTGGCACTGGCGGGATGGTAAAGTTAACCGCCAGTGTGAATTCCCTCGCTCCGGCACCGGCTAACGATTCAAGTTCCGTCGAATCGCGATTCAGTTCGGTTGCTCGATAGTGCGTCCACACGAACGCCAACAGTCACCAGCGAACTTCTTGATTGGGCGCGCGCTGTACCCCCAACAGTCAACCTGCGCGCGCGATCGATCGATGCGTATATCGATCGATTGGGCTCCCGGCTAGCTAGCTATATTTAAGAAAATGTAGCCTGTTAGATCGAACATAGAAATAGAATTGAAGATCGATCGATACATATATGGAGCCAGCAGACGACGGCGACCGGCCGGCGCGCGACGGCGTCGACGACGACGAAAATAAAATATCGTGACGCCCGGCCGGCAGCAGCTGGGATCCGTGGGCGTCGCCGATCACGCCCAGCGCCGCTAACGCTGCCACAACCACACGCTGCTGGGATCCGTGGTCGTCGCCCGAGCCGCCCGCCTCGAGCTCGTCCGCCACCGCCGCCGCCATCTCCGCCCGCCCGACGCCGCCGTCGCCGCCCCGCCTACGACTTTCACTCGAGATGTCATCTTCCCGGATACCGAACATCAAAACCACCGTAACCATTGACCCTGAGGTGGTACAGGAGTTCATCGAAGAAATACGCGGTAACAATACTGCAGGTATCCTCGTGGGACTGGACACGGAGTGGCGCAAACGAGCTAGGGACAACAAGCTCAGCATTGCCCTGCTGCAACTTTGCGTCGGGCAGCGTTGCATGATCTTCCAGGTCTACCGGGCTGGCGGAGAAATTCCTAACGCCCTGAGGAAATTTCTGTGGTTTTGCATATATTATTTCTGTGGTCATCATTCACTTTATTTTAGCACCGGCGGTTGCTCACGGTGGCTTTCCAGATGTGAGCCCCGCCAGTGCAAAAACCGATTCACTGGCATTAGTTACGGTGAACCGACGGTGGAAATATGCTAATTACAGGCGTTTCACATGAATAAGCGTCAGTGGTAATACGTGCTACACAAGCGGGTCCAGTTGACCTGCGCCTGTGGTATTTATTTTACACCGGCGGCTGATTATAGCTCTTCGTCACTCGAAATAGAATCTACTCAAGCGGGCTTCTATGCAACCCGCCACTGCAAGTCCGATTTCTCTGTCGGTGTTTCAGCCGCCAGTAATATTGTACATTATCACTGTCCTTTAGCGGTGGCGGGTTGATTATACGCCACTGCATATGTGTTATAGACCGCCTGTACAAACGTGTTCTGCTCTAGTGCAAGGTAGTGGTGTGCTTGTGCTTCGGCGACGGCGGCGTCGACGAGCGGGCGGCAGCATGCAGCGCACGCTGCGTGAGTTCTTCCACTCCGACGTGGACGCCAGCCGCCTGGCGACTTCGAGGCTGGTGAGGCTGGTGCACTGGAGGCAGTGGCGACACCTGATCGGCACGCGCGCCCGCCTGGCCGGGGCCTTCGTCCCTGCCATCGCAGCACGGCGCCGGCACCGCCGTAGCAATGACAGCGCCGGCAGCGGTATCCGGTCGTACGTCGACTCACTCCTCGACCTTCACGTGCCCGACGACGATGACGAACCGTCCGGTGGCAGCACTGCCCAGCGGCGCGCACTTCAGGACGACGAGATGGTGAAGCTGGTCTGGGAGTTCCTGGGAGCCGGCAGGGAGACGGTGGTGGCGTGCGCCGAGTGGACGCTCGCGCTCTGCACCGCGAGCTCAGCGGCGGCGACCGCGACCAAACAGTGCCATCCGACAAGCGCCTCCAGGACCTACTGTACCTGCGCGCCGTAATCCTCGCGAGAGCCTGCGGCTACACCCGCCGGTGCCATTCATCATTCATCCTGCGCGACGCCGCTAGGTGTGCTTCTATTAGCGCTGCTTGGGTCTGACGAAGCCTTCGAGCCCATCGAGTCATCGTCTTCTCGCTCTACAGTGCTTGGCGTTGAGGCAGACACTGAGGCATGACACTGGCCAGTTATATATGTATATATGCATATTCAAGTCGTGAAGGCGATCCTCAACCAGCTATATATGTATATGTATATGTATATGTATATGTATATGTATATGTATATTCAAGTCGTGGAGGCGATCCTCAACGATGGCCGGGTTCATACTTAAGCACGATCATGAAGACGGTGATCGACAAGGAGGTTAGTAAGCAAATATGGCTGTATGCCTGACATTAGCCATCGAGTACCTGAACAGATAGGATCCTAATGCCAAGGTGCAGCTAACTTTTTACTGCCATATATGTTATTATGTATACTAAACTGACCATTCTCCATACGTACATATGGAATCCGATCCGCAATATCAATCCGCTTCCTACTTCAGCTTCATCTTTCTTTAATTTCATTACCAAAAGTTAACCTATGCAACTCATTTAAATATATATTTTCGTTTAGTACTAATTCACTTCGGAGTTCATGCATTAGTTTAAATATTCTATCGTACATGACAAGAATTCTCTTGAGTACCTGCGGCAACGCGCGGGGAATCCTTCTAATTCCTATACTTCACAACATTCTATCATGAAACGACAGATTCAATGAGTGGAAGTCATCAAGTCGCCGCCACCTTGGTGCCACCCAAGGCCGTGCCAATACAATCTGGGCCCTTGTTCCAAACTCCTGCCGGCCTAAAGAAATAGATGATAATAACATGTAAATAGGATGATCTTTATTTTAACAATATCATTCTCTTAGAGCATCTCCAATAGAGCTCCTAATTAAGCCCTTACCCTAAATTCTAGGGGCTTGAAGAAAACAATGAACTCCAGTGGAGCCCCTAGATGGGCTCTTATTTTCCATGTCACCCTAAATTTTAATCTCAACCCCCGGATCTAGGAGCACACTATCCGGTGGGTCCCACGCCACTTTTCCCCTTTCCTCTGCCGTCCACACGCGTAGCTACCGCCCCGACGCAGGCGCATCTCCACCCGCCGGCGCGCCGGCCGGCGGTCACCACCCAGCGGCACCGGCGCCGTCGCCTCCCCGTCGGCCGCCGCCGACCCGACCAGATCCTGGTGGCCCGCCCGGCTACTCCTCGCCGAGCAACGGCGCGGGTACCGGCCGTAGGTGGCACCGTGGAGGACCACGTGCTTGATGTCGTCGCGCGGGACCTAGTGCACCCGCCACACCGCGTTCGGGGGACGCCTCGCCGCTGCGGGCGCCGGAGACCCCACCCCATCCTCATCCGGGAACTGGTCTATCGCGGCCACGGTGGTGGTGGTGGCCTCTCGGGCTTTGTGACGGTGGCGCGACGGACGGCGGCGGCGGCGCCCGGCTTCGGCACTGCGGTGGTGGCATGGCCTGCGTCTGCGCTGAGAATAAGAAGCAACAGCAGCAAGCGGGCGGGGGCGGTGCGGGCGAGGTGGGAGGCGGTGGCGCGCACTTGGAGGACGGGGGTGGCTGCTTCTTGAGGCGGCCATGGTTCTTGGCGACGAGGTCGGCGAGGGAGGTTGGGAAGCCCGGTCTAGACGGGGAGGGGCCTGCGCAGGGAGGCGGATCGCGGCGGGAGGCGGCCAAGATGGCTGCTGCCGTGGGTGACCGAGTTCGTGTCAAGAGCTCTCCGCCGTCGTCGGGGGCCGCTGCCGGAGGTGCGCCGCGGTAGGGCCACCCGTTGCTCCGGCATCACCACCGCCGCCACCGCGGATGTCGGCCACCTCTGCGTTCGGCCGTTTGGAGGGGCGTTGGCCCGCGCCGAGGGACGATGCCGGCCGCGCTAATTTGAGGTTTGAGTGGTCGGCGGCGGCGCCGGGCTGCTTGGTGGCGGAGTGGTCCACCTCGTCCACGCCCAGGAGCGCACCTCCGCCAGCCACATCCCGCGCCAAACTTCCTCCGCCTCCACGGTCTCTTCCTGTGACACCCGACCCAATTTAGATGTGGCCCAGTAATGGCCCATGAGTGCTGAGTGCACATGTTTAGTACCACCTTGCTAGTTGAGCAAGGGTGGAGCCAACTTATAAGCCTTTGCCTTCCAGCCATAGCACCTTCGGGTTAACCCTTTTACATGAAGCGAGGACGAAAGTGTAAGCAGGGTGCTATGTGTACGCGTGCACACCCCTCGGAAGGGCTGTGCGATGCGGCTTTGGAGGGCAGGGTGTTACAGGTGGTATCAAAGCCGACCTTTGCGGCCACGGGCACGTGTGGGCCAGATGTGTGGACATGGGGTTCATTGCGCGTGTAGGCTCTGCGGAGTGCACGGCATGGCACATGTGTTGGCACTAGGTGCATGGTTGCGTGTGCCAAGAGGGGAGGTCTTGGTTAAGTTGGCGCTCGACGAGGACGTCGAGTCCTTTGAGGGGGGGGGGGTGTATGTGACACCCGACCTAATTTGGATGTGGCCCAGTAATGGCCCATGAGTGCTGAGTGCACATGTTTAGTACCACCTTGCTAGTTGAGCAAGGGTGGAGACAACTTATAAGCCTTTGCCTTCCAGCCATAACACCTTCGGGTTAACCCTTTTACATGAAGCGAGGACGAAAATGTAAGCAGGGTGCTATGTGTACGCGTGCATGCCCTTCGGAAGGGCTATGCGGTGCGGCTTTGGAGGGCGGGGTGTTACACTTCCTCCTCTCTGTGCCGATGTTCTTGGCCTAGCGCCCGCAGGTTGGGGTGGCAGATCTTGGGGGAGCGGAGACGAGGGGGGCGGGGGCACCCGGCCGCGGCGAGAAAGAGTGGGGCGCGGCGCGCGGGGAGGCGGAGCCTCACAGGAATAGGGTCCTGACATGCTTCCTCGCTGGAGTTTGCCTTCAATTTGGGCTCCTACTTTTTTTAGCCTGACATGCAAATAAAATTTTGTGGACCTAATTTAGGAGTCTCCACTGGAGTTGCTCTTAGTGTCCTTTGAAATGAGATCTTTAACAATATACTCATAATTAATGTTTTCCAGTATTTTAGTCATAAGTTCTATTAAGTCTTTCTTATATCCTTGGACAACGTCAATACAACATTTCTATATATACGAATTATTTAACAAAACTGAAAGTAATAAAGAAAAATAAATTACTTTGTTGGCTGGTACAACAATATTAGGCAGCGCTGAGGACTTTGCATATATAGCTAGTAGTTCTGCACCAATATCTAGCAACTAGTAATTATTAGTTAACACAAAAAAATATTTACATAGGGCCGTATTTTTTGGGCCACTCACTACTACTAAAAAAAGCTTCGTAGGGGCGGCTCATTTGGAGTAGTAGGGGGGTTTTTTCAAACCGCCCCTAACTCTCCGTTCCTACAAGACAACACCATGTGGGCGGTTCCCTGAGCCGCCCCCTATCATGAGTCACCGTAGGGGCGGTTAATAAGGCCAACCACCCCTATCAGTGGCTTTCATTAGGGGCGGCTCAATATAAAACCGCCCCTACTCAAGAAATATCAGTAGGGGCGGTTGTTTCTAAAACCGCCCCTAAAAGGAAAAAGACTGTAGGGGCGGTTTAATCTAAAACCGCCCCTAAACCGGATTTGGCGCAAAAAAAAAAAATTCAAAACTGAAATATATATAGCCGCCTCTATAAACATCTATAATTCACAATTCTCACAATATATATACATATTATATTCAATAAACATCTATAATTCACAATTCTCACAATATATATACATATTATATTCAATAAACATCTATAATTCACATAACTCACAAAGTATCATCTCCATTATTCAATCTTACAATAAACATTCATTATTCACATAAGTTACAAGTTCAATCTCATCTCTTAGTTCACCTCCCTATTGCTAGCCTTTCCCACTCACGAAAATGTTGAAGTTGTGGATTCTTCTCGCAACTCGAAGTATGATCAAGGTAGCAACCTTTTGGATGTATAGCATGATCTAATATGAAGTCACAAAGGTCACCACGAGTTCCAATAGGTCATCATCTCGGTAAGGGGTCCCCTTTTGTCCCTACCGGCGTCTCGCCTACACAATTAGGAGATAATAAAAAGTTAGCCTATATATAGAAACACATAGTGAGCATATACATAGAGAGAACGGAATGAGCATATATACCAAGTCCGGTGTCTCGTGTACGAAAAGGTCAAGTTACTCATCGCCATGCATACGTAATATCCACAAAGAACACTTCCGTGCTTTTGCTTGGCACACTTGTGTATATAAAATTGTTAGCAAATGCATTTGAGATTATGCAAGACTCGAGGTTGGTCATACTTACATAAGTATCTGTTTTGACGCTTACACTCACCCTTCATTCTCGGCAAGATGTCTCCCATTCAACTTTTTAACATACCAACGGTATGCCCCCCGTTGAAATTGATATTCACAAATACAACATGTTAGTATGTGACAAAAAAAAAAAAAAGGAGGTTGTATTGAATCATATAAGAGGATTGTCGTTATTTATACGATTTGAGAATCGCTATGAAGTCGGAATAATGTGCGGCGGAGTGTGCGGTGAATCCAAAACCCACGCGACGCGATCCCGACATCGACACATATAGCGATCCAAAGGTTACTACATAAATTCAATCGGAGGAAAACGATAAGCTCATTTGCATATAATATGTATTAACCAACCTTTATATACAGATTGAACTTACCCGAAGTGGTATGGTAGCCATATACTATCACTACTACATAAACGATTAACCGTGGCGGACAAAAACATTTTCCGTGGCGGGCATTTTGTCCGTCACGGAAAATGCGTCGTCCGTGGACGGACAAAATGCCCGCCACGGTTAATGAATAAAAAAAATAAAAAAGAAAAATCAATCCGAAACCCCGACGGGCCCGGATCTGGGCCGCCGGGCCCGTTAGGGTTTCGTCCCTCGGATCCGCGGCGCCGACGGCGGAGGAGGCGCCGCCGCGCCCAGCGCCTGCCTCGGCCGACACGGATCCGGCCGGATCGCGCGCCGGGCGGCGGATCCGCCCGCCGCGCCCGCTACGCTCGGGGAGGAGCTCGAGGTGGTGGGGGAGCTGCGCCGGTGGAGGAGCTCGGGGGCGGAGCGCCGCCGCGCGCCGCCGGCTCGGGAGGAGCGCCGCCGGCTCGGGGGAGGCGCCGCCGGCTTCGGGGACGGAGCGCCGCGGGCGCTATCCAGCGCCCGCCCGCCGACCCCCGGGATCAGCGCGCTCCCGCCGCCGGTCGCCGGATCCTCGCCCGGCCCGGGGGCCGCCGCCGCCGCCCTGGTCGCCACCGCGCGGCCTTTGGGAATGGAGGAGAGAGGGGAGTGGAGGGGGCGCTGGGAAGGGAGAAGGGAGAGGGCGCCGGGATAAGGTGGAGAGAGAGAGAGGGGTGTGGGTGAAATGAGTGGGCTAGGGTTAGTGGTGTTTATATATCATGAGGCCAAAGTCGGGCTCAGATGGGCTTTTTTGCTAGGGTTTGGTCTCTTTGGGCCAGAAATCTGGGCCACTATTTACCATGGCGGTTTTTAATTTTTTAATAAAACCGCCACGGTTAATCTATTTACCGTGGCGGACATATAAACCGCCACGGTTAATAAAAAATGTCCGCCACGGTTAATCAGGATATTTTCCGTGGCGGTTTCTCAAATGCCCGCCACGGAAAATGAAATCAAAACACCACGCAAAATCAATTTTGTAGTAGTGTATGATTGTTTTCGAGATTTTTGAAAGATACGGCTAAGTATGCCGCCATGTTAATGGCCGCGTCCTTCATTGCCTTCTCTGCGGGATTTTCTCTTTCTCCTCCACGGTCGATCCACCCGCTAAGTATTTGCTATCCGGTTTCCATTGCTTAGGAAATGCAAAGCGTGTTTGTGCTATTTGTCGAGGATCCATGTATGCATGTTTCAGACACTGAACCTGTTTTTGCAAGGTGCGCTTGCATACTAAAAGAGATCGATTAGGTTAGTTACAACGTTATCAAAATATCGCAATCATACCATATTAAGAGAGAAAAGGACTTACATGCAAGAGATGTGAACTAGATTAATGTCCATTTTACCGAGGTGATACAATGCATGCATGTCGTCGAAAGTGAAGGCAATCTCACCACCGGTCCACCGAGAAGGCCATCGGGGTAGTGGAGTGTTATCTCGGTTATGTCTGTCCTCTCGGATACCAACAAGTACCAATCATGAAATTTTTCATTCCACGTGGCATCTTCCGCATGACATCATTTGGTAGGAATATGTTGCCTCTTTCATAATTTTTCGGGCGGTTCCTTGACCATCCGATTCTTCCAACATCGGGATACTTTTTGCCGAAAAGTGATTGGTGATCAAGGGTCGAAGTCCGTCCCGCTACTTCTTTGACTTGGTTACGTGGCTTGAACTCGATCATGGGTGAACCACACGGACACCAACGAGACGTCCTTCATCGGCACAAAGACGGGCTGCAATGGATTGGATGCTTTTTCCTAAGCTCCGACTCCTCCCAAAAATCCTCGATGCCATAACTTGTTCGGTGCGAAAGGCCCCCCGCGGAAGCCGCATGTCCGGAATTTGCCGCTTCTCTTTACCCCGAAGTTTCTTTCGGAGGCACCTCTGTTTCTTTCGGAGGCACCTCTCGTTTCTTTCGAGGCACCTCCGTTTCAAGCGGAGTTTCTTTTGAAGGCACCTGCTCTCGTAGGGCGTGGAGAAGAGTGTGGCATCTCGGGCATTTGTCGGTCATGAGGAGGGGAGTGTGGCATCTCGGGCATTTCTTCGTCACGTGTTGGTGAAAGTATCTCCCCCCTCCTCGATAACTCCTTCTAGCCATGGAAAATTGGGTGGGGGAGGCGAAGAACCGGTTAATACGATGTCTCGTTTGTGCGAGAGGATGAACTGTCGAATGCATTGCCTGAGTTTGGACAATCCCTCAGGAGTCGGGTGGTCAAGGTCATAATCCATGTAATGGGGCTCCACTCTATGCACCTCGACCCTAGTGTAGTCTGCCGGGATAGGCTTACCGTGCCACGCCACCCCCCCCAGGGGGATGTGCCACACCCGTTGCGGCAAGCTTGACAACTTGAGCCCTTTCCGACGAGAACCACACATTGGCAACTAGTTGGTTCCCATATGCGATCGACGGGGGTTGTGCCTGCAGTGGAACCTTGGCTGCTAGGAATTTCCGGAGGGCTCCCGACTACTGCAAGTTGGGCCGGCAGGTTCGCAGACAGCCCTCTTTCCTCGAGCGCCTTTGCTACCATGGCCATGACTGTGCTTTCAAGTTCCGACACTCGGTCTCTACCATGCTTCTTGTATGTGTGCTGGTCCTCTTCAAAGCCATGTCTCCGGGTTGTTCTTTTCCCTATGCCCCCGGTCGCGCCCGGGGGTGCTCGGCGGCGCTTCCCAAGGCAAGTGTTAGCTCGTCCTTCTCTCTGGAAGGTTTGAATGTGCCCTTCTCCTTTCCTTGACCGTATTCCAATATCTTTGATACTACCTCTTGAGTCTCCGATTTGTCAAACTTAAGGGAAGAACCGGACGATGCGGTACTCCTGGCATGTATCCAATTCCTTGACCGTAGCCCCAAATTCTGCACAGGAATCCCAGCTGCTTCCGCCTCTTCGTCCCTCTTCCGGAAAGTCTTTTCTGCTGTAAAGTATCCACCGGAACCTAAATGGGTATGGTGTATGTTCTTCTTCGCTAGCTCGCTGTTACGGGCACTGAGGGCCAATGCTTCCGCCGTAGTCTTTTGAGCCACAAGGTCGTCCCATTGACTCTGAGTTATGTTCCCATACTTGTGAAACGGCGTCATGCCCTGTTGGATATATTTGGTGTTGAGCTCACACCTCCAACGTCGGAATATCTCCCCCATTGTCCTAAAGGCTTGACGTTTCACGGCCTCCTCGGTACCAGATGGAAACTTGAAATTGACTAACAGCTTGTTCCATAGGCCTCTCTTTGTCTCGTCTGGTATTTCTGGCCATGATGGGATAGCTGGGTTCAACTGATCTCTAACAAGGGCGCCCATCGAATTACGGAATCTTGCCCTCATCTTCTCCGGCTTACGGATGTCCCCTCCCGGACCGACCTCCGTTATCACATAGACCACGTCCTTGTGAGGATACTGGTTTGGTTTTCTTATCCCTCCTCATTTCCTCTTTGGCGCCGAGGTTGTGGTCGTGTCCTGGGGTTCGGGAGCAGAGTTGGTATTGTTCACCTCTGTGGCACGTGCCTCTTCTCTTTGTTGCTCTCTAGTGCCTTCAACGAAACGTCGCGGACGCCGATGTCGTCGTTTTGGAGGAGAATCATCATGGACCTATGTACACGGGAGGCCAAAGTGTTAATGGTAGTGACATGATAAAAGCATTAGCAAAAATTGATTACTAAGGCTTTGTGTCTCTACCTCGTTCTCCTCGTTCCGCGGGTCAAAGTCTTTGTCCAGGTCGTCCTCAGTGGGCCTATGCCTGGGTTCACGTGGGAAAGGATCCTCGGGACTTACATATCCCTCCTCAGAACCCTCGCCGTCATCATCTTCATCAGAGGTGTCATCATCCTCTCCTTCTCTTCCCTCTTCTGCATCCGCGAACGGATCAATTGTATCTTTCATCCCGGCTATACTCTTGTCTAACTGTGCGTGGAACTCGTCGAAAGGCATGGCATGAGGCTCTCCCTCTTCAATGGGTTTCCCGTGCTCAAGGCTACGGGGTGCACCGTCTCTTGTCGGGGACATTTTCTGATTTAGTCTAGTAAAAAAAAGATTTGGCGTTAGATATGCCAGTAGAGTCCTAGTTTCATGAAGGAATAAAATGACAGTAGTGGTTTGCTCTCAAATTAGCGGGTTCACTATCATGTAGTCTCGGTTTACCCTTTTGTATCATCGAGCAAAAACTAGTAGAAACATTAGAGGCCTCGGATAGATGTCAATCATCATTTGATCATGAACTTGGAGCATAAGGGCATCGAACGTAAAAGGTAATGAAGGTAATGTAGGGGCGGCTAGCAATGATGGCCAGTTCCTCACAAGTTCAAGATCATCAGGTTAGATTATTTATGGAATGTGACAATTTCATCATCGGCCAAAGGAGGAGAGGAGGACAAACACAAAAAGGGTTCTCATATAAAAACAGTGAGCACATAGAAGGACAGTGAGCATATAAAAACCCAAATTACGCCTTGGCGCGAACCAACCAAAATTACGCCATCAGGCTGCCGAAATTTTTCACCGCGCGCCATCAGCTTAGTTGCTGCCATCATGATGGCAGCATAGAGAGGAGGCCAAGAAAGAAGGTGAGAGAAGAGTGGGAGGGAAGAGAAGCTAGAGGAGGCCATAGAGAGAGAGAGAGAGAGAGAGAGAGAGAGAGAGAGAGAGAGCTTCAGCATAGCTGCTGCCATGATGATGGCAGCATAGAGAGGGGCCAGGAGAGAAAGTGAGAGAAGAGTGGGAGGGAAGAGAAGCTAGAGGAGGCCATAGAGGGAGAGAGAGAGAGAGAGAGAGAGCTTCGCTTAGCTGGCCAGCGCAAAGATAGCCGCCATGATGATGATGGTAGCATAGAGGAGGCCGAGAGAGAAGGTCAGAGAAGAGTGGGAGGGAAGAGAAGCATAGGTAGTGGCTGTAGCAGCATAGGTGCTGCCATGGCACCATACATGAGCACAATATAATGATAGTGTGCATATAAAAACATGAGCACAATATAATGCCAAATAGAGTAGTTATGAAGACAATTAGAGTAGTTGTGTACAAAGTTGACTCAGATTTGACCCTTTGTCATTTCATCAATTCTAAACTGGTTGCTTCTAGAAGCCATCCAAGTTTAGAATGTTACAATAATATAGGGCCTTAAAATCGTCATAGTCGCCGCCTCAGCTTAAAAGAGATCGCATCATTGCCTATGCCACTGCCTCAGCACTTAGTTTTACAAGTATATAAAAAGATCATCATTGCATATGCCACTACCTCAGTACAAAGTTATACAAGTATGTAAAAAGATCATCATTGCAAGTGATGCCCAGCCAGCCCCAAATATGTATTCAAAACAGCACCAAATACAAGTGATGCCCAGCCAACCCCAAATATGAATTCAAAACAGCACCAAATACATGTGATGCCTAGCCAGCCCCAAATAAATGAGAACATGTGAGATTAAAGAAAAAATAGCACCAAAAACAACACTAAGTCTTCAAAATATGAAGCAGGGGTCACAAATAGGGGGAAAGTCACTAAGTTTGAAACGCCGACAAACATTTGGTTTAGACAATAGTTTAAGTGAAAGATATATTACCACTGTCCAAATTAAGCATAATACTTTAAGTCAATGAAGTTAATTGTTCCCTGTGCTGTTTCGTGACCCAGTCATCCGAGCGGCCATTCCTCTGCTCCTGAATGAGAGCCAAGTGGTAATCAACGTACGGTCGCATAAGCGTTGAACTCTTTAACACACCGTAATGCGCGCTCACTCACTTGTTTGTATTCTTGGTCAATGAATACTTTCCTCCCGCCGATGCCTTTCCCAAATATCCTACCCGTATGACGTGAATCGCGTTTACCAATCCCTCTCTCAGACTTTTAGCCACTCTTGACAAAGACTCGGCGACTTCTTCAAGATTGTAACCCTCAATCATGGAGCCCTCTCGGATATGCTCGATTATGCACGAATCGAGTTAGAATCGACATGCATCGCTCAATGCACCACATTTCATGCAAGTAGCAAGGGCCCAAAGCCTCTATCGATGAACCATGTGAAGCATGAGATGTGGCATTATATCGAAATAAAGCGGGAGGCATACATATCTCTAGCTGTTTTGGGTCTCCACCGCGAAATCATGTAGTTCAGCAAGCTCTTTCCCCGTTAATCGTCTTACGGGATATCTTCGAAAAGAAGTAGCACATGCGAGTGATGGCCATTTTCAAGAATTCGGCTTTATAACCTTGATCACAATAGGTAGGAACACCGTCAGCATTACATGACAATCATGAGCCTTGTAGTGTGTTATTGACAGGTCCTTCATGGACACTAGCTTCTTGATGTTCGCTGAAAACCCAGTCGGAACTTTGATCGCCTTTAGGTAAGCGCATATAGCCCTTCTCTCTTCTAGGGTCAAGTTGAAGGTAGCTGCGGGCAGGTTGTATTTTCCATTCTTTTGAAGTACAGGGTGAAGCTGGGGCTTCACATTTAGCTGCACCATGTCTTTTCGTGAATTTAGACCATCCTTCGACTTATTCGTGTCCATCAACAGACCCATGGTACTTTGAAAGACATTCTTCTTCAAGTGCATAGAATCAATTGCATGGGGAACCTCGAACTCTGGCCAATATTCGAGATACTGAAAGAAGATGGATTGTTTCTTGAAAGGTACGCCTTCGATAGGAGGTGTACTTCGATCTCTGTTCGTCCCATCTAGATTCTTCTTTCCGTAGACAATGTGCAAGTTTTTGACCATTCTGAACACATGTTGTCCATACTGACGTCTCTCCGGAGGGTCTTCAGTCTCTACAGTGTTGTTGAACCAGTGTTTGTATTTCACGCTTCGGTACTTGTGATTTGTCTTTAAGTGGCGTCGATTGCCCAAGTAAACCACCTTTTTGGATGCATTTAGATACACCCATATAGTACCATCCAAGCGTACACGCATCCAGTCTTCCCTTTGATCTGTCCCGCACAAAGCAAACATCGCGGGATAGTCGTTGATAGAAACAATGATTATGGCTCGACATAAGAACTGCTTCTTTTCGAACGCATCATACATCAGCACCCCTTCCTTCCATAGTTTATAGAATTCTTGCAACACGGGCTCAATAAACACATCAATGTCAATGCCCGGTTGTTTCGGACTGAGATGAGAACAAGAAGGAAAAGGTACTTTCGCAAATTGGTACAACCACGTTGGGATGTTGTACATGGTCAAGATCACCGGCCAAGTGCTATGGTCGATCATCCTCTCATTGAAGGGATTCACTCCATCGGTGCTTAACCCAAACCGTACATTCCTCGGGTCTTGAGCGAAGTCTTTGTGATTATTATCAAAGTTTTGCCACCGAGTACCATCGGCGGGTGTGCAATCTTATCATCATCTATCTTGCGCTCGTCTTGCCACCATGTCATCATTGCGGCTTCTTTGGGGTTTAGGAAGATTCGCCTCAAGCGGTCGGTCACCGGGCGGTACCACATTACCAAGGCGGAACTCTTCTCTCGCTTCGATCAATTCCTAACGGAGTGTCCTTTTCGAGATTAGAATCATGTACCGGCTTTTTCTCACCCTTCTTCCTCTTGTTTCCAATGGAGGTCTCGTCCCCCGTTGTATAGATTGTTGTTCTTGTACCGACTAGCTCTACACCTAGGACATTTATCTAGCCCCCCTTGAACGTGTCACCACGAAAAAAGGATACAATGGTTCGGGCATGCATGGATCTTTTCAACACTCATTGTTAATGGACTTATAACCTTTTTTTGCTTGGTAGGTATTCACTGGTACTGAATTTGGTTGTGGCAAAGAACCATGACAAGAGACGCAATGTATCATTGAAACTACATTCGACCAACCGTACTTAGCCTTCAAGATCAACGGCTCAAGCACAAAAAACGTAGTAGCGTCCCAGTGTGTCGGACAACCTTTTTCAACACCATACACGTTTCCTTCGATGCTGCTCTCACTCTCTCTAGGTTCTCTATACCTTTCACGCTTTTTCGCAATATTTCTGTCCAAGGGCATTAAGCATGTCGTCCAAATAATCATCGTCATCTTCATCCCCTTCACGTGCTACGACATCATCATCAACATCACCTTTGCACGTACCATCAACGACATTTGTGTCCATACCATGCCAACCATCATCATCGCGTAGTTGACTATCATGCTCAGGGTTCCTTTTATTTTGAAGCTTATCTACATACCGAGAGAAGCGCTCTAGGGTTTCGGGGTCATCTCCTAGATTTTCGAAGTCGACGTCTTCACCAACATAATTTTCACCGTGATGATTCCGGATCGTGTAATCTGCAATAAATCCTCGTGTAATCAAATGTTGTCCGATGGTCTTCACATCTCTATATGCTATCTCGTTTTTGCAATCACGGCACGGACATATTATTGAATCCTCTTTCAATGTCTTCGCATGATTCTCGGCGGCTTCAATAAATTTATCCACCTCGTCCACGAAAAACCATCCTTCCACCTTAACGTGCCATACATCCAAATCATTCCCTGTACTCCATCCTTTAATACAACAAAGAAAAAAAAAAAAACATCAAATGTGTAGTTAGTCATATATATGAGTACATATGCATGGCAAACCCTAAATGGTTAAAATTAATAAATGCATTAATATCAAAGTTGTAGCACACACTAAAAGGTTATCATTTTAGAAAATTTTAGAAAAAAAAAACCGCATTTGCACATCATATGAGAGAGAAAAACTTGTTAGAAATTTAAACTAAGAATTAAAAAAAAAACATGTTCATCAACCATGAACACATGAAACCCTACCTATTTTATTACTCCACTAAAATCACATGTAAGAGCCACTAAAAAAATGGGTCTAATTCAATACTCTTACTAATCTCCACTACCACTTCCAATCCTAAGCTCTACTTTGCTCCATATAAAGCTCAAGCACCATAGAAAGTGAGAGGAAAGCAAAATTTAAATTACTCCACAACTAACCATAAAAAATCGAATTAAGTGGTAGGATTAGCATTTTCTTACCTTTTTGAGCCTCCCCACCAAAGGATTTGAGTTGAAAACCTCCCCCCCTTAGTAGAGCAATTTTTTGGAGGAGCCCAAGGCCTCCCAACCTTTTTTTTTTGAGTTTGAGTGGGTGTCCCGAGGAGGAAGAAGGTGGCTGGTTCGGCCTTATCTACGTACCCACTATAGGGGCGTTTGTGATCGAGCCGCTCCTACTTTACTACAGCGGGCGGTTCACCCCGACCGCCCCCCTAATGACGGCACATTAGGGGCGGCCGGATATCGAGCCGCCCCACTAACAGTAGGGGCGGTTCGTAACACCGACCGCCCCTATCGTGCCTTCAGTATGGGCGGCTGGTAACCAGCTCCCCGCGCCGCACGCTGTAGGGGCGCCTTGAAATAAGAACCGCCCCTAATGTAAATGGGGGGCGTTCTTACAGTAAACTATTGTAGTAGTGACTACTAATGGGTGGCCTGGTACCATCGCACAGCTTGCATGTGCGTCAGGCACGGCGCCCTGGTGCCATCTGTGTGACCCTAAGCTGGTGTCATACTCCGCTTCAAGTTAGCTAACGTCACGTTTCACCGGTTAGCCCATCTTCATTCGTCGTTGACCAGCTCAGAACTAGCCAATCAGACGTGAGGCAACAGGATTCGCTTCCGCTTCGCTGGATTCCAAGGCCTCTATTGCCCATAGGGTAGCCCCCATCATTGGGATCATGGTTGTTGCCTCTACAAAAGTCCTCTATTGATATTGCTAAGGATATCATCTTTTTCCCGGACTCCCAGGCCTACACTACCCCTAGGGCTCCCACTGCAACGAGATCACACTCTACCTGATCTGCCTCCACCTCGTCAATATCATTGCTCCGTCACTCAGGCCGCCACTATCCCTAGGGTTGCCGCCAGCACAAAGGAGGTAATTTATCTGGACACCTAGGCCACCACCGCCAGCCCCTATGAACACTGCTACCTACAAAACCACCTCCGCTGCATCTGCCTTTCTCCCTACTGAGAACTATACATTGTTGGTCTCAAATTACTCTAACATCACATTCTAGCAGTTCAATGCTATTATGATTTGTTAGCTATCCATAAAACGGTAATAACAATATAACTATAATTAATATACTATTTTAGAGCCCATGCATTGTCACGGTTTCTTAAGACATACACTTAAAAAACAATTGGACAACGCAATCATTTTCATAGTTTTTGTCACACACAATTGTATATGGCCAAGCATCCCAGTCCCGCGCCAAAATTATTAGCACCGAGATGGTCGTCCTGGCCAATGCCTCCAAAGGCACATCCACCATCGCTGAGTATTTTGCCAAGATGAGAAGCTTAGCAGATGACATGGGGGTGGCGGGGTGCAAGCTTGATGGTGACGAGCTCACCTCCTACGTCCTATCAAGCCTTGACATGGACTACGATCATGTAGTCTCCGCTATGTCAATGCTGGTAGAACCCATATCCGCCACCAAGTTGTTCACACTACTCACTAGCCATGAACAACGCCTTGACATGTGCACTGGTAGACATCAATGCTCTGTGAATTTGGAATCTTGATGGAGCGCCATGGCGGTACATCATCTCGAGGTCGTGGAGGCGGAGGCTGCAACGGAGGCAACCGCGGCGGCAATGATTGCCACGGCGGATCGGGTCATGGTGGATCCTGTCGTGAAGGGTGTTGGTGCGGCGGCTTCTTCCAACTTGGCATTTTCTACAAAATCTTTGGCATTGAAGGGTATCCCGCCTTTCGGTGTTACAAGAGGTATGACTCATATCATTCAGGATCATCGTAGTAGCAGCAGCAGAGGTTTGTTTCTCCAGCAATAACCAACTACGGAGTGGACGCCAATTGGTATATGGATACCGGTGCCACCGATCACATCACTAGTGAGATAGGTAAGCTCATGGTGCGTGATAGGTACCACGGCGAGGGTCACATACACACTGCCAGCGGTCAGGTATGGAAATCAATCACATCGGTAATAGTGTTTTGAATTCCCCTTCCAATGATCTTCATCTTCGTAATATATTACATGTTCACAAGCAAACAAAAGTCTTGCTATTGTCAATCGTGTTGCTCGTGACAATCAAATCTTCCTAGAATTTAACCCCGATCATTTTCTCATTAAGGAACAGGGAACGAAGAAAAAAAAAATCTAGGGCAGATGTGAGTGTGTCCTATATCCATTCAAGCCTTCCAAAAAAGGGGCACTGGGTGCCATCAAGCCATCCACCACCGTGTTTTCCATACTTCAACGTGTCATCAATCGTCACAAGCTTCCATTTGTTCAAGAGCACAACAAAAGTAGTGTTTGTGATGCATGCCAGCAAGGTAAAAGCCATCAATTACCATATCATAAGTCCACAAGTGTCTAGTGCTCCTGTTGGTCTTATTTTTTTAAGATGTATGGGGCCCTGCCCCCAATTATGTTGGTCACCATAAATACTATTTAAGTTTTATTATTAATGATTATAGCAACTATACTATGATTTACTTATTGAGTCGTAAATCTGAAATATTACAATGTTTTCATGATTTTTAAAATCTTGTTGAACGACAATTGAATTCCAAAATCAAGGCTATACAAAACCAAGGGTGGTAAGTATCAGTCCTTGAGTCCCTTTGTCCACCGTATGGGCATCTCACATAACATATCATGTCCACACGCTCATCAACAGAATGCTTCTGCCGAACAGAAACATAGACACATTGTTGAATAGGTCTCACTCTACTAGAATGCATCTATGCCTCTAGAATTTTGGGACGAAGCATTTCTTACAACCATTTTTTTAATCAATCGGCTACCTTTAAGGTTGTTCATCATGACACACCATTTGAACGTGTTCATAACAAATTACCTGATTACTCTTTCCAGTACTCTTTCCATCACACCTATGGGTGTGCGTGCTGGCCAAACCTTCACCCATACAACACTTGCAAACTCGAATTTAGATCAAAACAATGCGTGTTTCTTGGTTATTGTAATCATCACAAGGGGTTCAAATACCTAGAACCATCTACTGGCCGCATCTACATTTCTCGTGATGTTGTTTTCGATGAACAAGTTTTTCCATTTTGCAAACTCCACCCAAATGTTGATGCTCAGCTATCTGTTCCGACTCCAACTCCTACCCGATATTCTACTTAATCCATCATCATCTTTGTCCTGGCGACTCTCAACAGATGTTCGTTGTCTTGATTTTCTAGTACCTACTAACACTTTATCAAGTTCAGATGAAAGTTTGTTGCAGATAGCCGGAAATTCTAATCAAAATGATGGAAAATTATGCCTAAATGGCAGTTTTTTCATGTGCTCCCTCGGGGGACACCACACGTGGACCAAAGTTGATCCGCCTTCATTGTCTGCACGTGCACCGACCACATCCACCTCGGGATCAATGACAGATTCTGCTAAGATAAGTGATCCTAACATGTCGGGGGCACCCGTGTCGCCTACATCCTGGTGCCTGGATTTTCTAGCATTCTCCTCACCCGACCATGGGGCTCCACAACATATCCACGTGCCAGAGCCCACATCGTCCGCATCTCTGGCACCTAGATCCTCTATGTCTGTCCATCTATCGATACTCACATCACTCTCCCATGCCACTCCACAACCGGATCCCATTGTTGGTGGCTCATTGACCCTAGTTGGATCCGGTGCGGGCCGAGCGGCGCTCCTGAAGTCACCACAATAACTGCCTCTACTGGTTTAGCTATTGCATCCACTACTTCACCTCCACGATGGTCAACCACATGCTCTCAACATGGTATTGTGCAACCCAAAAACTTTTTAGATGGTACAATTAGATGTTGCAATCTTGTCACTACTGAAGAACCTACTACAACTCATGAAGCCTTGAGTAACAAACATTGGGTTGCTACAATGGATGAAGAGCATTGTGCACTACTTCAAAATGGTACATGGCATCTTGTGCCACCACCTCATGCTAAAAAAGTGATTGACTGCAAATGGGTATATAAGATCAAGCATCGAGCAAATGGTGAAGTTGAAAGGTACAAAGCTGGCCTAGTTGCCAAAGGATACAAGAAATGGTATGGTGTATATTATGAAGACACTTTTAGTCCTATTTTCAAAGCCTCTACTATTCGTCTTTTTTATCCATTGTAATTCCAAAGGATGGTCTCTCTAGAAGTTAGATGTGAATTCTTCAAGAAGAAGTATATATGCACCAACCATCAGGCTATGTTGACTCAAAGTATCCAGGGTATGTTTGTAAACTTGACAAAGCACTCTATGGCCTTAAGCACGCACCATGTGCTTGACATGCTCAGCTACGTGCCAAACTTGAGTCTTTTGGCTTTGTTCCCTACAAAGCGGATGCATCTCTTTTCTACTATACTAAGGGTCATCACACCATGTTTGTCTTGGTCTATGTTGATGATATAATTGTGGCTAGCTCCTCTTTTGCAGCAACAACTGCACTACTTGCTGATCTACACCGTGATTTTCCATTAAAAGATCTTGGTGAACTCCATTATTTCTTGGGGATCAAAGTCAAGAGGGGAACACATAACAGGACTCTCACCCAAGAATGTGAGAGATATATACTAAAAAAGTCTGCCATGGACAAATGCAAGTCAATTGACACACCGCTGTCGAGCTCGGAGAAGTTGAGTATAGAGGATGGTGAAAAAATCGGGCCCGAAGATGCCACAAGATACCAAAGTGTGGTAGGAGCTTTATAGTACTTGACCCTAACAAGACCATTATGCGAAATAGAAAGTCCATCTAAACAGTACAGCCTAGCTAAATCTGTCCACCTCCAGATTGGCCACACAACAACATAGCAAGCTGGACTCACTAGAGAAATATGGCTAGCGAGCATGATGAGATACCTAACTAGGTAAAATGGAAAACAATATAGACAAACTGTTGGAATGCTTTTTTTTAATACACAATAGCTATAAAATGCTTCACAAATACATTTACTCAATCTCTTGGAGTTGCTCTAAAGAGTTCAACTGAATAAGAAAACTATCTAAACCTGACCCTAACAAACGGATACAGGGACACCCACTGTCTCGATGTGCGCCACGCTGCCCATGCATTGAGTCTTCTGGTTCTGCATGATTTCTCCTGTTTTGCCTTGCAAACCTCTTCCCGCGCGCACATGACAATAGAAGCTATATATCATCACGCTCACGAAGCTGCATAAAGAAATGAATGGCATAAATAACGTTATAAACTTCCTTGAATAAATCTTTTGTGCTTAATATAAAGGAACTAAAAATGACTAGAAGAAATAATACCAACTAACTGACTAAGACATTTCCTCTTGATGAATATATGAGGAATTAGCAGGTGATCTCTAGCTACAGGAACTTATTAGTTAATTGCAGTAGCAGTATTTTTAGCAAGGTGGTCCAAAATAGTACACTCTCTGAACACACCTGTAGCGAGACCTAAAGACAAGGTAGTATCTGGTTCCGAGTCCACAGATTGGACAAGATGTTGTGCTGGTATGTGGTGATTATTTTTGCCATGCACCTGTCCTTGATCACCTGATACCGGGTCACCTACACCACCCTGCATATAAAAAAGAATTGCACTAACGTCATACATTTCCTTAACAATTCTTATGTGTGCTTAAAGGAACTAGATTCGATAACACACGCACTAATTATATTAGGTGAACAGGAAAAAATATCATTGAACTGATAATCGCTTTTGTGCTGGGAGGATGCAATTTTATCCATAAGTTTACCTTCCTTTCATGTAAAATAATTATGAATAGTGTGTTCCCACTAAACAAAGTTGGAGATATATACACAAACCTATTGATTGTTCTACATGTAATAATATAACTATTATTTCTTCAAAAAAAAAAATATAATATAACTATTAAAACATATATTGGTGTGTCATTTTTAATAATAAATAAAGGTGAAAACAGACTGGGTGGTGCAAGCAAGGATAGGGTTATTTCATGATTATCGCAGAGTATATATGATTAGTAGCTTGCATAAATAGACAGGGATGGCATCACCTCTGAGTAAACCTCTACCTTTTCATCGTTTTGTTCTGTCATTGTTGCATCAGGATCAGGGGACAACGATAGAAAACCTTGGATACCACCAGCTCCCCGTCCTTCTCCTCGCTCATGCCGAGGTGGTATTGGTGCATAATCCAGTTGGTTTTCTCCCGCTTCCCTTTCTTGATATTGTTCAAGACAAGGATCTTTTTGCACCCCTTCTGCCTACCGCCCACGATCACTGGACGCATATTGCCAGTCTGGTGCCAATGCGCCTCCCCAACATCTTCACTGCTGTGCTGGCCACGCTCTGACATGATCTTTCTCCTCCTCCTTGTGCTAGTAGTTTGATAGGCTTTAGATGTCTTGTAGAAGAAATACTTGCTGAGGCCATCTCTTGTCACACCTAGAGATGATCAATTAGTTAGGTATAAACACAATGGTTTGAGAAGTCATGATATAGAACAAGTCCTGACAATATGTTTATACTGTTGTAATATTGTAGATTAAGTACAGGCTGCTTCCAATATATTTAAACAAAAATAAATAATCTAATTCAGAAAATAATAAGCATACTACTCAGAGAAAGGCCATAGAATAAGCACGTTTTCTCACATATATTTCACCACTATACATAGCAAATGAAAGGTAGCCTGCTGGAACATATATCTATCTATGTCTCAAAACTTGACAAGCATCTTCCAATATAATCATGATAGAGATGTGGAATAAAATTGTGTTCAGCACAAAGTAGCATAAACAAATTAATAATGATTTTGCAAATTAAAATCAAAAGGCTGATGTGTGCTGCAGGTAGAGAATACCAAATCGTAGAAACGATGCTAGATGCAGATTTTGGGCACAAAGTATGAAATTATGCATGTATGACGCAGATCATATATACTCCTAAACTAGTAGAGTATACTTGAAACAGCATATATACATGGTGCTGTGCATGTGTTTATATATATAGAGAGAGAGTATATACAGGGCTTGTCTCAAGAGTTCTTTCGATCTCACCAGGGAGATTCTCAGGATGGGTGTAGCAGATGCCAATGTCTCCTTCAATGGTTGGAATGAATTGATTAATGAGAGCGTGTGCTCTGGAGCCTCCCCCTTCCTTCACAAACACCATGGACTCCAGGTGCTCTATGAGCTCCTGGTCCGACGGGTCAAACCTGAAACCGACTGGAAATCCAGCCAGGTCCTTGTTGCAATCGCATGTTTTCAGTACACACTCATATGTATGTGAATTCAGAACAAAGGTTCAATTGCTGATGGACACCAGAAATAATTAATTTATCATACCAGATAATTGCAATTAGGGCAGATGAGGGAAGCTCTCACGTAGGTACCGCCGTTGCTGCTGATCATGACGCTCGAATCTCCGCTAAACAAGAAAGGATATTGATGGGAAGAAGATTGAAGTAAGAATTTACAGGTAAAAGCAACATGATCAGAAAACATCCCAGGGCACAACAACTTAGCACTCTAGAAACCAACTATTATACGCTCTAGGGCTCAAAAATACAACTTGTTATCTGATTTCTATTTTGAACACACAGATCGTTCCTGCTCCAGCTATGGACGGAGCATCAGTTACCACTGCAACGATCCTAGAAAGGGGCGAAATTAAAGCAAGCACGCATACTCATACAGTGGAGATCAGATAGACAAGGAGGCAGACAACAAATTGAAAACCGGCAGATCCGATTAGACTAGATCGGTGTGGCTGGTACGATTCAGAGCAGAGCTACTGCTGCAAACATAAATCACGGACAAGGCCGCGCGGTGGGGATCGATCTGATGATCCTAGTAAGGAAAAACAGAGAAACGCACGAGATGGATCAAGAGAGAGCCGGAAAGTGGAAAAGGAGCACAGCTCACATGGCGTCGGCGGTGCTCCAATCCGATCGCTGCGGTTGACGGCCGGGGGGAGCTAGGGAATCGAGCGAGGAGTGAGGTCGAAGAACACCACCCATGCAAGCAGCGCTGTTTCTCCGGTTCTCAGTGAAGCGCAGTGAAGGCCGAGGCAGGCCTTTGTGTGATGTATCGAGGGCGTGGCGTGTGGGGGGTGCTATCAGGTGTGTACTGTGAAAGGGAAGGATCTCGGCTGCTTCTCCGGTGGGAACGGAAAGCTGTCGCGAACGCCCCAACTGGTGGGCCCGAGGAGCAGTGACATTAGCATGAGCATGGGCCCAACCGTGCTGCATACCTAAGTTTTGAACAAAAATACTTTAGTATATGTTTGATTTTTTTTAGTAGAATTATATGTTTGGGTTTGAACGTAGATATTGGATTCAAGCTGCCGCTGGAGGAACCTCTCTTTCTTAATCGGCGAAGAAAAACGCCGCGTTTCCGACGCCACCGTAACGTTAACTGTTTTCTCCGGTTCACCAACCGTCCGGTAATCGGCAAAGATCAACATCTTCACGGGTTCAATTCCCGCATTGCCACGCGGGCAGGTCAAAAAATACCGGGGTCGATACTTGGCCGACGGTAGTCGCCAAATGGCGGTGGATCCCAAGGGCGGTCGGCGAAAGTACACTCTTTCGGCGAAGTATAAATTTTTTGAATTTGCCATCACAACTTTTTCTGTGCCTTAGCTACAGTACATTGAGTTCATTGTTCAAGTTTGGGATTTTTTAAAACTTTTTACTATATTTTATGAGTTTTCATGCTATATTTGAATTTCTTTCGCGGAACCGGGTCTAAATGATTCAAAAAATGATAAACATGATTGTGAGTCTATATTGAGTCCTCATCCATGGCAAAATTCAATATCTTGTGGGAGGACTTTATGGGTCGATTGTTTTAAAATTCTATAAAATTCAAACGGAGTTGAAAAATCATGAAACTTGCGAAGTTGTCTTTATATCGCATGTGTACACTATGAAAAAAGTTTGAGTCGATTTCGTGGACGTTTGCATCTCGGGTTGCGGACATCTCTAGCATGTGATAATAGAAACTCTAGTTGAGATGTCTCCTTGCATGAAAACCTTTTCAAATTTTTTCCACAGCTTAAACATGCAATATAACGATGACTCGGTCAAATTTCATGAATTTCCAACTTCGTTTTCTTTTTTAGAATTTTAAAATGATTCATACGCGGAATCGAAATGTCTCTCTCACAAGATCTTTGGATTTTTGTTACGTGTCCTAGATGAGGGCTCAAAATATACTAACAAACAAGAATATCATTTTTTGAATCACATAATTCCATTTTTCTAAGGACCCGCAGTTCTAATTTTAGTTGTCAAAAAATATTCGAGTAAAAGAAGAAAAGTATTAAAAATAGTAAAATGTGCGAAAAATGTCCAAATTTGTGACATGTTCTTGTAAACACTCTATATAAGCTACGAAAAAATTTGAAGTGAAAAATCCAAAAAAATTATTTGCCGAAATAAGGCCGCCGGCGGGAAGACTTTACGCATGCGGGCCAAGGTTACGGGCGGTCGGCGGATCGCTAAAAAGGCAAACTCTTTGCCGACCACCGTGACGGCGGGCGGCCGGGCGAAGACCTTTCCCGCCAAGACCAGTTGGGTTTGGTTTAAATAAAAAAACAAAACCCTGAACCCTTATCCACTCAGACACCACACTCACGCACACACTCAGCACCCACACACACAAGCCGCCGCCGGACCCGACCCCGCGCCGCCCCGTCGCCCCGCCGGACTCCGGCCGCCGACCCCGCGCCGCCCCGCCCCCGACGCTCCCCGTCCCCGCGGCCCCGCCGGAGGCCGGCCCCCCGACCCCGCGCCGCCCCGCCCCCGAGCCCCTCCGTCCCCCACACACGCCGCCGTCGCCGCCACCCGCCAGCCCCGCCGCCGGCCCCCACTGCCGCGTCCCCGCTGGCCCCCACCTCCCCACCCCGCCGGCCACCCGAGCCAGCTACGCCAGCCATGCACGGCAGCGGCCGGTGCTCAGGAGCATGCCCTGCTCGCCGCGAGGGAGCAGCGAGGCAGGCGCCCCTCCTCTACTGCTCGAGCAGCAGGGACCAAGGGCGGGCAGCTCTGCCGGGAGCCTAGGTGGTTCCTCTTCTTGGAGCACGTGTAGCAGACCGGCAGCAGCACCAAGTTGACCCTCGACCACTTCTGCAAGTCCCAGTTCTCCACGCCAACAAAGCTCAAAGGTTGATTTTTCTGTGTTGAGGAGTCGGCCTTCGAGCCACTCAAATTGCTTCTTGTGCAGGGCATATAGATCAAGTGCATGTGTGTGAGATTTTAGCTGCTGATGAACTCAGCCCAATAGCTTTTTCTGTGCGCACGCCAACTGTTTGTTGAAATGCCCCTACCTTCGATTAGCCCCCATCGAGTTCCTGTGCTGCATCAGGTTTTTGGTTCTCCATTTTGTTTTGCACGCAGGGCTGCTGCTCTCAAGCGTGGAGTGTTTCAGGCAGTCTACAGCAGCTGTTGTCAAGGTGCAGCCCGTGCACATCTTCTCTGCAGTTTCCACGAAGATGCACAACAGGCATCAGCTTTGTTGCTCGGCAAATGGAGCAGCTCAAGTTCAGTACGTAATCTCATTGTAATCTGATTTTCTTGCAAGTGTGAACTACTACTTCTTGCAATTATTTTGTTCAGATATTTTGTCAATTTAGATAGTAGTTACATAGAGAAATGCAGGAATTATTAGGCAAGGAGCACTAAACCATGTCAACTTTAGGTGTATCATTCCTTTTTATTCTCTATCTACCTGTTTTAATCAAAATTATCTGATAATACCACTGAGTGATTAAACATTGAACTGTGAAGCAAATTAGCACTGCCATAGTCCAGGGAAAACTTGGTGGTGAGGAAGAAGCCTTTTGTTGCCAATTAGCATTTCAGTACTGCATTTAGTTATTTGCGTTCGCAGGTAGATGGTTGACAATAGCATCAGTTGACAGTATTATATATATAAATACATATGGAATGCCATTGCTTGGACTTTTAGTTGTAGCAGGATCGAAGGCTCCTGACTCTTATGGCTAGATGAAAGTGCATTCTGCAATAGAATTCAGCTAACTATACTAGTTTAGCTGTAATTTGGATAACATGAACTAGCTACTGTACTAGTTTAGCTGTAATTTCTGTCTCACGAGGTCTCTTAAATGATTTGTTTAAATGATTTGCCTATAAAACCTTTCGACATGTCACTTTCAAGCAATAGTGTTGAGGCTATTTAAATATTCATCGAATCATTGTCCGGTTAGCTAATTCCTATTGTTTGAACTAAGTGCATTTTGTGAAGTAGCAATTTTATAGGCAAGAAGTGGGCGTCGTCGGACAAAGATCATCAACAGGCTTGAGACTCTCCGACGCCCGAAAGCACGGAGGGCGGACACGGACCACCGAACGCCTCCCGAGCAAGTGTGGCCGCCTGGCCTTTTCGGCGCCAGGTTTGCATTACTTGACGATATTCATCTTTACACGCCTAATAACGTTTGCATTATCAAAACAACGACCGCTAAATGTTGTAGGCTCGGGTAGAAGAGGAAAGGCGGTTACGCCGTGAGCAAGCCCAAAGGCCTGGGAGGAAAGGGAGGCGCCTTCAAAAGAATGCCATTTGTGGACTTGATGTTTCTCTTGTGGACATGATTGGACTTGTGAGACTCGATGTAGACTTGTGCAACATGTTTTATGTGATATATCATTTGTGTTTTATGTGCCAATGTGTACAATGTGATATATATATGTTACAGATGAATGGATGTGATATATAATATACATGTGTTTTTGTCATGGTGGAAAGCGAAACAAAAAAAAATAACAATTTATCGGCCGAAGCGGTGCCGGCGGCGAAGAAGCCTTCGCCGACCGCTTTTGCAATTGCGGTCGGCGCCCGGCCTCGGCCACATTCCCGACCGCTATGTTCTTTTTTCCAAAAATTTTCAGCTTCGCCCCAGCATCTATATGAGAATTTTTGCCGGCACCTAGGCGAACGGGTCGGCAAAGAGGAAAAAAAATAAAAATACCTTAACAAACCCTGGCAACTTTTCTTCGCCGACCGTCGTTTTGGTGGTCGGCGAATCGTATCTAATAATATAATGCCGATCACCGCGGGTCGGCGGCCTACCGTTCGGCCGTAGGCTAAAAATGGTATGTTTGGGTTTGAGCGTAGATATTGGATTCAAGCTGGAGGAACCATCGCGTCGCCGCCAAAATCCCAAGGCGTAGTGTACACCTAGCACCCACCTTCCGGGATCCGGGAGCCGGAGAGGCGGGCTCGTCGTGTCATGCTCAACAAGTGGGAGGGGCGGACGGATCGTGCGACCTCAAGAACCCCGGACTTTAGGCTCCTCGGCCACCGGTGGTTCTCATAGGGTGGTGTGGGTCCTCTTTCCCTTTGGGCGCCCGCGAATCTACTACTAATTCACCACTCAATACGGTTAAAGGGTGTTTCAATGATGCTCTCCTGGCACCTCGTTATTGCCCCGGTTTCGAAAAAATTGTAGATATTGGATGGCCCTAGGAGCAGTGACATAAGCATGCACAGGGCCCAACTGTTGCATGCCAACACTTTATTACTACTATATGTTTGGGTGTACACATATTGGATGGCTGGAACTGAATTGAGTTACCAAATGACATGTTTGGATGCAGTTGAAATTGCTAATTTGAATTAATCCAGACACAAGGAAAATACCAAATCATGTTTAGAACATTGGATGCAGTCAGATCGGAATCGGTTATGAGGAAGAAAGGAAGGGTGTGTGCCAGCGAGTAAGAAGGGTACACTAGCAAGAAGTATGTCCATCTGCCTCACCCTCCCATCCACACGAGCACACATTGTCGCCCCTGCCCGCGACGAAGAAGGGTGCGCGAGGGAAGGAGAGTAGGGTGCCTTCTTTTCTTGGGCAAGAACTAATTCCCTCAATACGGAGGGTTGCAGCTCCATATTGCAAAGAATGTGTGTATGTGTGGCTACCCCTTTGGCATTGAAGTTGATTTCAATTCTAAATTTCAAGCCATCAAACAACAACATTTATAGGTATCTAGCGAAGGGGCTCACAGCGTAGTGGCAAAGGCCATTGGTTGGAGTGCTCCCTGACCAAGGTTCAAACCATGGGTGCCACACCTTTATGCTCTAGGGGTTTCCCTTGGAGGTTTCCTATAAAAAACATTTATATGTATCCAAGGCCAATTCAATGACTAAGAGGCTAAGTATCTGCATCCAATCCCACTGTTAGATAATTTGCCAAGACATGCGTTTATCATGTTCAGAAACTTCAAGAACGTGCTAGCTTAATAAAAGAAACCCGTGAAATGTAGAACCTATAATGAAATATAAAAATGGTAAGAAGGAAAGGAGTCTATGTATATATCTTAAGTGACAAACTGATGATGCATATTATTATTAATTGGTTTAATTTAATTTTCTACATATAAGGTCTTAACATATTAGATCAAACATAGTATAGCCTTTCTATATATTGTGGTGACTACACAACACAGAAGACCCCCTAGGGGTGATGACTACTGGAATCCTCCTTTTTTTCCTTAGGGTCAAAAACCATAGGGAAAGGTTTAGATACCATAGGGAAACTTTTTTTTTTTTTTTTTTTTTTTTTATGAGAATTACACAGTACAACGCACACCCACAACACGCACGCACACTCACCCCTATGAATACACGTACAAACCCTACCCCTATGAGCACCTTCGAAGGACTGAGCACCCGGTAGATCTGGAGATTCCCGAAATCACCATTGGCGCCTTGTCGTCGATGGGAACATCGCTTACCACTGAATGCATAACGCCGGTAAATCCTGGGAAATTCCCAGAAAAATGTGCGAGCATTACATGAATCAGTTTTCCTAGGTTGGTTTGTTAGGGCATGTACAACCCACGCATGCATTGTCTACAAGTTTTCAAAATATGTGTATAGACAGCAAAAAAGACAGCTCATACAATGTTAATTTATTTAGCCGTCTACAAGTTATTGACCACCTGCATGTATCCACGATTAAATATGAGTATGATCCCTGTATACAAGTGTGTTGCTAGTTGATACAACATAGATATCAAGCATAATAATTAAGTTAAATATGGTTAAAATATTTTAACCGTATTAAATATTTTAAATTAAAGTAGTAGTCGAAAGGAATCTAATAAATTATAATGGATTCATTCTAAATTTTGTGCGAATTTTATTAGTTTTAGTTAATTTGTGCTTTATTTGGAAGAAGACAGTACCATAAAAACGCTCGGAACTCACCTATTCTCTGGAACAACTGCTTTGAATGCTAGCACAAGATCTGCTCGTCCGTAGTTGAGTCCTCGGGCATGGGCCGAAGCCGGCGTCTCACGAGACGACGGCAGCTCCGCATCTGCTACTCACAAAGGACTTTTTTGCAAAATTTTCAGCTTAGAGACGACAAATTTTCAGCGTTGTACGTGCCCTTAGGATTGCTGCCTACGGAATGATTTCACAGGAAACTAAGAGGTATCCTAGGGTAGGGAACAATTTTACGGGGAACCAAGAGGTATCCTAGGGTGTCACCAGAAAACCCTAGGCAATTGTCTTCCTTATGGTAATTTAATTTTGTTGAAAACCCCTATAGTAATATTACCCCTAGGGACACAGCTACCGGCATTCCACTCTCCAACCCACGTGTAAAGGTCATTTCCCTAAGAAAGTTTTTTTTTTTGTAGGAATCAGTCACTTCACAATCTACTATAAAGGTCATTTCTCTAAGGGTAAGCTTCACTGGGAATAAATTACACTACAACAATAAAGATTTCGAATTGTGAGTGTGAAGTTGACAAGTTGCCAAGTTATTTTGAAACACATGCACCGGCTGCAGCCACATGATGACATATATACATACTAGTAGATTGGCGTGCCTTTCTTTGCCCAATGGAAAAGCGGTTCTGGATGATGTACACTGAAATAGAATGTCTTATAGATATTTTACAGGACGCATATATATCTGTAGTATTGAAGTGCAGGGGACATGGTCCAGATAGTGGACGGCACGTAAGAGTAGGTGGATCTTAGTCCCCTACCGTTTTGGTAGAATAGAGTTAGCAAGTATAGTCTTACACCTAGTTATGGATTTAGACACACATGTTTACATCACTGGGAGCGCTAAGTAACCAAAAAAGGATATCCAAGGAAATGATCTGTGGTATGAATTGATACCTGAAGAATGTGCATAGTTAAAAGCACTGCAATTTCTCTCTATTTTGGTTGTATCAGACGAGAAGGTACAAATGAATATAAATCACTTTATTTCAAGGGCATACACATGAAATTGTGGTTCAAAATAATTTAATACAATCCCCAGATTCATTTGGGCAACAACCATTAGTATAGACATCTTTCTTCACTTTAATGAATTTAAAAAGGGTCTTAGACCAACTTCCACGCCAGCTTGGGTTCACCCCAAAACGATAAGGGTCACGGTGCATCACTGAAGCAGAAAAAGTTAGGTGTTAAATCTTGGCAGATAAATATTCAGTGATCTAATAGTAAAGTGAGTTACATGCAAAAATAAAAATAAAAAAAATCATTGACCTACTGTTGCCATAAGTTAATAGAGGAGGCGAAACATCACATATGATTGAGTTTACATGAGAGTTTTAACTGATATTATGGTTTCTCTGGTGTTTTGGAAAATTCAAAGAACAATTGTTCTATTACAATTTAAACACATTGAAGAGTAGGCACACCTGTAGCTTTTGTCATGGCATTCATGTGCAGATTTTCTAAATATATGGAATGGAACTGAGAAGAACTCATCGCATATAAGGCCACATTATATTCAGAATATTGCCATCAGAAGAATAACATATCGTCATCCACCAAATGCCAACTTTGTAAAGCTGCCAAGCTTCTGAAATAAGTTAAGGACCAGAGGTTAGTGGAATGTATTAAGCATGCTTGCACAGACGTAAAATAAACAGCAAGATACAAAGTTCAAATTAAGGATCATGAAGCTACACTAAAAGCAAGACATAGCCTCGAAACATTGCATTCTTTTCAAATAATACATCCATCCATGCTTGTGCTTTCGAGTAGATTCTACCATGACATATTGTGAACTTAAAATCTATGTGCGGCTATCCTTGATTTACTTATGTTATAGAATTTTTTTTCCTATGAAAACCAAGGAACACAACACCAAAATTCAGTGCATGCACCTTTTGAGGGTCAGTGAACCATAGTGCAAAGCTAAAAAGAGTTCTTGCTTCCTAGCTAGAATCAGTCAAGGGAGCAAGAACAAAACAACCAATTAGTACACAAGGAGACCAGTGGAAGCAGAATAGTTTAATTCTAAATACTTCGTCCAATAAACTAAAATCTTCATTTATAATATACCAGAAAATCTTTTTTTGCTTACAAAAAACATGCTTAGATTCAGAACAGGCGAATGGCAGAATTGTAAAAAGACATTCACCAGTTAAAATTGATGGTCTTGAGAAGCACTTGCATTTAGTTTGATTCACAGATAATCTGGTAAGCACAACCTACAGTGGGTAAATTAATAGGGCACACCATTATATATATTGAGAGCCTTTTTTGGAATCTTCACATTCTATTGTGAAGCCTCATCATAGTCTATCCTTATCTTTTCCTTTTTGTTGCATAAACAGTCTATTCTTATCAATGGACAAGGCACAAGGCATCTTTCATTTTTTTTTTTTTTTTGGAAAGGGAATTTTTATTGCTTTCAAGTAATTACATCGAGTTGATACAATAACTTGAAAATTCTCGGCCTCTCCCCCGCGGGCACCACAGACCTATAACAGTTCGAACATCCACACACTCTAATGATTTGTCAATCCTAAGACTAGACCGCCACCCATGTGCCTGGAAAAAAACTCCTTGGCCACCCGCTCCAAGAACTGAGATGCCTCCACAAGCATCTCACGGGAAGTAGGCCGTTGAAGGATAGCCTGACGAACGGACCAATGCGTGATCGAGTAGAGTACCTACAAAAAAGAAGATCGTTTGTTTTCAAAAACAACTGAATTTCTGCAAAGCCAGACAGACCAACACAAGGCTGCCGCGCCAACAAGGACAAGTGATTTGAACTCTTTTGGTATTCCATTCAGCCATCCCCCAAACATATTAGCTATACTACTCGACTTCTTTAGTCCCCAAGCAGCAAAGACTGTTGTCCAGACCATTCTCGTGAAACGACATTCAAGAAACAAATGTTGTATCGACTCATTTTCATGGCAGAAGCAGCACTGTTTAGATTCTTGCCAGTTCCGTTTTGCTAGATTATCCTTAGTGAGGACAACTCCTCTCCTGAGATACCAAAGAAAGATTTTAATTTTGAGAGGCATTTTTAATTTCCATAACCGCTTGTTGATATTGGGAATATTTTGGTTGATCAGTCCCTGATAGTGTGATTTAACCGAGAAGACGCCCTTGTGGTCAAGCCCCCATTTGAACTCATCATTCTCCTGAAGAAGATTGATTTGAGCAAGACGATGGCCAAATTATTCCACATCACTAGTTTGTTGCCAATTAAATCTCTTCGCTAGGATAGATTAGGCATTGGTGATACAAGTACCTTAGCTACTGTATCCTTTTTTTTTCGTACGATGTTATATAATTGTGGATATTGTTGACTCAGTGGCCTATTGCCTAACCACGTATCCTCCCAAAATCTTATTTGTGTCCCATTGTTTATGATGAATGTTCGAATCTAAGGAAATCCTTTTAACTTTCATCGGGCTTGCCCAAAAATGGGAATCCCCGCTTCTCCAATGGACTTGCACTAGTGGCTTAGTCCCTAGATATTTATTCTTGAAGGATTTGTTGCCATGTCCCGTCTTTGTTAACAGTCAATACAACCATTTACTGAGCAAGGCAATATTTTTCACTTCTAAATTTGGTATCCCTAAACCCCCCTGTTCTTTGGGCTGGCACAAGATATCCCATTTAGCTAGTCTGTATTTCCTTTTTTGTTCATCGCTCTGCCAGAAGAAACAAGATCGAAAGTAGTCCAACTTTTTATGAATTCCTTTTGGGATTTCAAAAACGGACATCATATACGGTGGTAAGCTGCTAAAATCTTGGGTTGATCAAGGTTAGGTGGCCTCCGGTGGACAAGTTTTTACCTTTCCGGCTACTAAGGCGTTTTCAACCCGTTCTTGTATTTTCAACCAATCCGAATTTGAAAGTCTCCGATAATGAATCGGAATCCCTAAGTATCGGATTGGGAAGTTACCATTGCTGCAGCCAAACGGTTCCTTGTCTTGAATTTTGAACTCCTTTGCCTCTCCGAAATAGAAAATCTCACTTTTGTGGAAGTTAATTTTCAAACCTGATAGCTGCTCAAAAGCACATAGAATTAACTTCAAGTTCTGAGCATGCTCTAGGTTATGTTCCAGAAAGAGGATAGTGTCATCAACATATTGTAAGATTGAGAGTCCGTCCTCAACGAGGTGCGGTACAACTCCACTCAGCTGATCATTTTCCTTTGCTCTCTTTATGAATGTTGCGAGCATATCAGCTACTAAGTTAAAGAGGATTGGTGATAAGGGATCTCCTTGACGAAGACCTTTTTTTGTTTGGAAAAAAGGACCAACTTCATCATTAATATTAATTGCTACACTTTGCCGCGATATGAAGGATTGAATCCATCAATCCACTTTGATGAGAAACCCTTCATCCTAAGCGTTTGCTTTAAAAATTCAGTACTTTATCATATGCCTTCTCAAAATCAATTTTAAGAATTACTCCGCTCTGGTTTTTGCGATGTAATTCATGAACAGTTCATGGAGGATAACCACCCCTTCAAGAATGTTACGTCCTCTTAGAAAAGCTGTTTGTGTGGGACTGATCAAGTGTTCCGCGACCGAGTTGATGCGTATTGTCGCTACCTTTGTAAAAATTTTAAAGCTTACATTTAGGAAGCATATCGGTCTGTATTGTTGAATTTTGTTGGCCTCTTGAGTTTTGGGTAAAAGCGTGATCACTCCAAAGTTCAAACTAAAAACCGGAGGTCACCACTATGTAGCTCATGAAACATTTGCATTATATCCCCTTTAATGACATCCAAAAATGCTGATAGAACTCAGGCGGGAAGCCATCTGGGCCAGGTGCTTTATTATGTTCCATGCTAAAGATGGCTTCTCGAACTTTCGTTTTTCCGTAAACGGGCCGTGAGAAGTTCATTCTCGGTTGATGACTTGAGGGATGTCATCCGCTCTAGACTCATCAAGCGAAAATTATTGTCCTCCGATGGACCAAAGAGTTCCTTGTAGAATTGGGTTATATACGATTTGAGGTTGTTTTGTCCTTCTATCTTGACGCCCTCATGTTCCAAGGAGAAGATACGTTTTTACGATGTTTGCCGTTTGCAATCATCACGAAAGTATCTCGTGTTGGAGTCACCTAAGAGAACATTATTAACTTTAAGCGCTGATAAAACTTGAGTTCTTCATCTCGTAACAGTTTACTCAAGCCATCACACGAAACTTCTAGTTGTTCCCTTTCAATTTCGTGAGGTGTCCGGTTTTACGCTAAAGTATCTAGTGTTGTCACCGTCGATTGGAGATTCTGTTTTTGAATTTTATACTCCCGTGTTGGTTACCAGCCCATCCTCTCGAGATGCTTGTGCAGCGCCCCCCCAATTTTTGTTCCATCGTTGTACAACATTCGGCCATGGACCGTTTTGTCCCAAATTTTCACTACTCGTTCCCTAAATTCCTCGTTGGATAACCAATTCAGTTCCATCTTGAACTGTTTGGCACTCCCCTTAAAAAGAGGGTTCACCGTGTCGGGAGTAATGGTGTATGGTCTGATACACCTCTATCCAAAGGCATGTACATTCACCAATGGATACTTGAATTCCCATTCAGTGGTCATTTAAATTCTATCAAGTTTTCATAGGTTGGATCGGTAGAGTTTGCCCGGTTGAATTGTCTACCTGTCAAATCAATCTCCCTTGAGATCAAAACTATCAATAACAGCATTGAAAAAGGAATGGCCAGCGAGGATTAAAGTTATTTTTATTTTTTCTCTTTGCTTTGTCTCATTATATTAAAATCCCCTCCTATTAAAGTCGGCCGGTGGGTTTTTTTCACGCACGTGCGTCTGAGCTCGATCAAAGAAGGCCGACTTGAAATCATCTTGTGCTGGGCCATACACTGCCATTAGAATCCACTTGAAATCATCATTTTTATTGCGTAGATGAAATTTTATATAAAATTCCCCTTGCACAATTAGTGATAATTCTAAAACTAGAGCGTTGATCCCCAATAGTATGCCGCCGGAGCGTCCCCTGGGGGGAAGACAAAGCCAAATAAAATCTGCTCCGCCAGATAGGCGGTCACAATTAGATTTGGACATGTCCTTTTTCCCGGTTTCCATAACGGCCACGAAGTCGAGTTGGTGTTCCTTTATTGCATCCGCAATGTAACGATATTTAGCCAAGTCTGAAAGACCTCTGCTATTCCAAAAGAATCCTTTCATGGGGAAACACTTTTAGATTTTTTTCCAGTCCGTCTACAATCTTTTCCTTTTTTAGCCGATGATTTTGATTTGCGCACGGAGACCTTTAGATCACATATCCTTGTGGTCAGGTCCGTGTCATCAAAATCAACATCAGTTAGATCTTTAACCAAATGGGATAAGAACGCTTCATCATGAGAGTCGTCTTCCTCGTCACTTGGATCAAAGGGGTTTAGTTCAAAAGAATCCCTAGTAGGTCCATTCCTAGGTACTTGTACCGCTGATCTATCTATCTCTATTCTTTTTAAGGCATTATAAGATACTCGAATTGCATTGCTATTATCCCCAAAAATATGCCAATGGCATTTAATTTGTTGGAACAATTGTCTTGTTAATTTATTAAATAACGAGAGGTGAATTGTTACCGCGGGGATTGTGTCCTTGCTTGTCGAAGCATCTAAGCCATTTAGGTTCTTGGAGGCAGCACGCTTCATTGCTTTGTCCAAAATTAATTCATCAGCTACAGCGGTACCCTCTGCATTAAATGAATTATTAGTACGAGCACTTCTACGTTTGCCTTCCAACAGAATAGATCCCGTCTCAGAAGAGAATGGAGTACCTGATGGAGATGCGGCAACAGACGACATTGTCTGCGGAGTAAGCTCGTTACTAGTGGGTATGGAGGGTGCTTTGCTTGGTGTAAAAGCAGGTTGTGTGTAAGGGTGACTAATACCAGTGTCACCCCTAGGTGTTACCTGCTTCCCATCTTCCAACAGGTTCAGGTTTGGACTGCCACTATCATGGCCGACGTCCACCTGCATCCCCTGTTTGTTGCTTGCTGCGCTCCCAGGAACTAAGTCCGCACCCTCCAACTGTACAGTTGGCTGCTTCCTTGTAGTTCTTCCAGGAACTACGCCCGCATCCTCCCCCTGCTGCGTGCTTACCAGAGCCGAGACGTCCAGCTGCTCGGCAGACTTTGCCGCACTTCCTGGATTCAAAGTAGATACACCGCGAATAAACAAATTTATTTGGTTGTGTTTTCCAACCACCTTTCGGTGGTGTGACAACAATAAACTTGTTTGTCGGCAGCCCATCCAAGCAATCGGCTTCCGCGGGAGGTCGGGCCTTTGGTTTCCAACTGGTGTCACCGCAATCATGTGCTGCATCGGGGCTGGACCAGAGTTCCCAATGCTCGCCGATGGAGCGCTGCTCTGTGCCTGATTGGAGCTTTTCATTTTTTTTTAGCAGATGCCGCCCTCTCCTTATCCTCCGAACCACCATTTGAGTCCCTAGGATCGTCATAATCCATAGGATCATCATCCTCTGGAGGTGGAACTGTAGCTGGTAGAAAAAGCTCTGGTTCCTTTGTGTAGGTGATGGGAAATCCTTTTATGCCAAATACTAGATCCGTAGTATGTGGTAATCGACTGATGTCCAGCATCCCTACTTTGACTCTGATCACACCCTTCTTCCTATATGTTAACATATCAACTTCCAAAGTCGCCCCAATCACATTCCCTAGGGCCCAAAAGTCAAGATAGTGCCTATGTGTGGGAGGCACTCTGTGATATGAACCCAAACCACCTCCAGTTCATAAGAAGGGACTAAGTTACGTATGTTCTGCCATGCCGAACCGTGATTGCGGCTCCATGATTTTCAAATGGAACCCAATATCTTCCTTGCTCTGAAGTAACTCATAGCTAGGAAATGCTACAAGGAAAGATCCCTCCTCGTGAGGCGGGGCCTCCCATTGCCAATCTGCCCTAGTGATGCGAGCAAGTTCCATCTGCACTACCTCGGCGGTAAGTTTTCCTCCTGTGGATCCTCACGGACCTGTGGCAGCAGGCTCGAGGAGTCTCAAGCTTGTAGTCTGTCTCTAGCATCCTGATAAAAGGCCAAATCCTTCATTGCTGATCCATAGAAGTGCGCGGCCCGGTTTTGGCATTTTCAGGATAGGACACCTTTCGAGATGTGCGAATTATTCTTGTTACATATGATGCAATCTAGATCAGCCCTGCAATTCTCGCTGACATGACCACTAGTTTTTGCATCGAAAGCAAAAGGACCTCTTCTTTTTTTAATGTGTCTTGCTCTGTCTGCTGCTGTGGAGTTGCACGAGCAGAGCCCTGTTGGCTAGATTCAGCTTTGTCGACCCCGATGGTGCAGTTGCTGGCTGCTGTTGCGGCCTGGCCGGCCGGTACACCTGCTGTCCAACAACACGCACGCCGCGAGGAGGATGCTTGCCCGTCCATGCTGAACAGGTTGCACCGTTCCTCGACCATGATGTGCCCTGGCTTGGAACTGGAAGCCTCCCGAGCCGGCTGCGGCATCACCAGATTCACCACTGCCTCGGCCATCTCCCTGGTTAGGGCCGCGGCCCCTCCCTTTGTCGATGGCACGCGGGTAGGGAGGCATGGTAGCCCCCGGCCTCCGCACGATCTCAGCGTAGGAAGGACCCGATGACTGTGGAGTTGCTGACGGCGGCGACGGTGTTCGCGATGGATTCTGTGGCGGCGACGTAGAAGGGTTTTGCGAGGATATTTGCGTGGGCTGGTTGCCCCTATTTCCTTTTGGTCCGCTTGGAAACAGGTCCCACACATCGTCCGTAGTCCTTTGCCTTACGGCTTGACACGGATTGGTCTTGGGCTGGGTCGCCAAAGCACGCTCAGGGGGAAGTAAGCCGCCAGAGTCAGATCTTGTGGTTTTCGTTTGGGGAATCGGGCCCTTCAAGGTCGCATAATGAAGCCTTTCTTCTTCACTGCGGCATCCTTGCCGGACCGTTCACCTTTGATGTTAGAGTGCAGCTCCTTGCCGGAGGACTCACCATCAACAATTCGTGGCAAGGGAGATGCTACTGGATCACACATTGTGTGCCCCAACATCGATCCCACCGACGAACTCTCTGTTTCCCACCAACGCGTTCCTTTGGGAAAACCCACCTCAGACCAAAACTTTTCTTTTATATGCTCATCATGCAAAACGATTGCTTTGTTGTTGTTTGCAATTAATTCAACGGCTTCTTTTTTGAAGAGTAACCAGCTATGATACATTCATGGTAGATTTCATTCATGGCCGGACTTGCAGAAGACGGGCATACCTCATCGATCGCAGGAGGGAGAGTAAATCGTCGTCCATTGCGCCTTCCCACCGTTTCCCAAAAGAGCCGGTGAATTCTCTTCCAGAGCCGGCGGCGAGACATTAGTCATGGTCGCTGTTGCCGGACGGTGAGCAGTATGCAGACTCTTGAAGACGCATCAGCCGCCTGAAATCCTGCACAATCAGACCAGCAAATCCTCAAGTACCTGGTTGTACTCGCATTTGGCAACACCCCTCAACGAGATGCGGATCGGACACGGTCCTCCTCGACAAGGCGCCGGCTCTCGGTGAGTGACTGCGATCGACGGGACTCCAGCGGCGAGGCGTCGGCTACCTCGGCGGTGGCGAGATCGGCGAACACCCTCGGCGAGATCCGGCTACCTCGTAGAGTGGCGAGATCGTGGGCGCCCGATGTGGAAACCCGGCGGCACCAGGGCGATCAGCAGCGCCGTCGGCGGGGAGCCGACTGCCCTCCGCTGGTCGCGATCGCCTCGGAGAGTGACGAGATCCAGAACGCCGGGTGGAATCCCGGCGGCACCAGGGCGGACGATCAGCAACGCGCCCGTCGACAGGGGAGCCGGCGGCCACCGTCTCCGCCTGGTTGAAATCGCCTGGATCGCCAGTCCGTGAAACCCCACAAGGCATCTTTCATAGTCTATTCTTAAGATAATTAAGTTTATATATTAACCAAGATGCACAAGACAAACTTACCAATGCAAAGTACCAAAATAGAGTGGAGGCATTTAGTAAGATGCTTAAAATATCCAACCACTCAAACCTGACTGTAACAGGAAACTGTCATATTGCAGGCATCGGACAGAACGGAAGCAGTAATATAATTACACTCGACTCTGATTCGTGAAAGGAAAATAAAATAACATTAAGTGTGGAATGGAACTTACCTAGATATAGTAGTATGCTGGAAACAGATTAGCTGGGTGCCGTCTGTCCATCCGACATGCATCTGGAGGACCTTGTGGAGTCATAATAACAGGTACTGCATCTGCTACCATTTGAAATCTCTGAATCACCTAGTAGAATAATGGAATCTATTTACACTCACAGAAGCATATCACACGTCTCAGAAAGTGGACACCACATATACTGACCGGCAACTACATGTACAGAGAAATGTGAACTGTAAACTGGAAGTCCAATCACACAGCACCATAGCAAGCAAACACTGAGGGACAGTGAAGAGAAACGACAATGGCAACTACACAATCTAAATTAGTAAACATTGAACTGAATATGGGCTCTCCTCTTAATCTGAGCACTTAGAGGCATATATCTAAAAACGTTATCCAGAAGAAAGGAGACGCTGCACATACTTTAGTGATAAATATGGAAGATAGCACATTCAAGAACCCGGATGCCTTGACAATTTTGCAGAAGCCCATTTGTTATTTAGATGGTGGATGGAATTTATAAGACTGTAATTAGCATAATACAACCAACAAGAACAGTTGTAGCTAGAATTTATGAATGTATCTATTTAGCAACAAAGCCTGTAAATATTTATTTATACAGTAGTGAGATGTGCACTGCAGACAGTCAAAGGTACAATCAGTGGGAATCAAATGGAACAAAAAAAAATTATGTGCATGTAGATCCACAGGAAGATCATCTAGGCAATTACATAATTTCTTATATAAATAGAGTTTAGATTAGCAGGAAGAAATTATCTTTGGTAGAATGGCGTCGAGCTAGGTAGCCTTCCAGATGGAATGTAGGCTAGCAAAGTTAAGTAAAAACTGCCATGAATAAGCAAACTGAAAAAAAAAAACCATAATAGGGAGACCACACCCATCAACAACAACTACAAGGGCATGAACCACGGCGACCCCCACGCGGCCAACCTCGACATCGCGGCAACCACGGCGTCCCCACATGGGCACCCGCGGTCGATGAGAACACCGACGCCCCGGCGCCACCAAGGAGGCGGTCGTTCACTCGCCGACCTTCAACGGCGGCGATCCGCTACACCTGCTGGACATCCTGCCGACATTAACAATGGTGGAGAACACCATCAATCAAGCTCCAAATCCGGGAAAGACGACACTATCGAGTACCCGCGTCAGCGAACATCAGGTACACGCTATACTTCGACAAGAGCGGCACTCCTCCTTCTACGGTTCGTCTACATGCCAACCCGGGCGACACGGAGCATCTTTGGGACACCCCCACACGGTGTCTTCCTCGTGGCTTCAAGCTGCCTATCAATGGCGACACCAACGATTACCAGCTACCTCGGCGGAACAACGCCATGACCCGACTACACCTATGGCCCCGACACCTACTTCGGGGAACATGGGCTTCCCAGACACCACGGCGCTAGACAACAACTATCGCGCCATCGACAACTTCGGCTATGGCGGCGGGGCGACTCTAGAGCCAAACCCGGTTGTCTCCCTCGTTCCTCGATGACATCTACACCCGTGCGACTATGCCAACAAGCCCGGTCGGCGGGCTCTGCAACAAGCTACGGGCTGCAATGCATCGGGAGGCGCCCTACATGTTGGGCAAGGCATACCAACTCGCCAACCCCGCCGACGCTGACGCATGAGGTACATGGCACATGCACTCATCTTCTACAGCAACTACCTCGCCGCTATCCCGGAGGCCCTCATTCTACCCCAACTCAATACACCGGCCCCCCGAGCTACGACATAGCGAAACCAACAAGCTCTAGGTGGGAGCACCCGGTTTGGCGACACTTGAGATGCTTGGCATTTACCTCCCGACGACTTCGTCATTAGGTGCCAGGCTTCACGACAAAGCAACTTGCTGTTGGAGAAGCTACCACATAGCTTCTCTCCATCGGTGGCGGTCTTCTTCCCGGCGACAACGGTCACTAGGTGTTCATTCGGTTTGTCCTTAAAACCGGGTGTTACAAAGTGGTATCAGCTCCTTGCTGGTTGTAGGGACGCAAACCTAGTTAGAATGGTCGCTTCCTGTAGCTTATTTTGTTTTAAAACTATTTTTTTACCTTGATCTCTGAATTGACTAGTTCTTGTTCCTTGTCAATTTGTCTCCTCCTTGATAGCTTCCTTTGAGCTATTCTGTCTTATCATCTTGATATTTTCCTCTCTATTGTACTTCTATCCTTGATATTTGCCTCCTCCTTGATGCTTATTTTAAAACCTTTGTTCACATCTTCACTCCTTGGTTTGACATGCTTTTAGAATCTTCTCTCACCACATTCTTGCATCATGATAATAAGAGCTTTAGGATTTTTGCCCTGTATATGAAGATAATGATAGCATCGCTAGTTCAAGTCAATGATTGAAGTGTGAGCATGTATTCTTAAGTTGAATTGTCATGATGCATATTGCTTGTTTTGGATCTTTATAATGAGTGCAATGATCTTGTGGGATTGCCTACAATCTCACTTAGTTCATAGGCTTAAGGTATAAGCACTTATGAAATAAATAGTCAGGTTGGTTTTCTTATTCCTGTCCTATCCTGTCTTTTTCGAGTAATCTATCTTCTTTGCCTTATACCTCTTCCCTTGGACTATCCAAAATCGTGGAATAATTCTAGACCAAAAGTAGACATTCATATCTCTCTCAGAGCACAAGAATTACCTTCATATCCATTATGGTTTGAGACTTATGAAAATCAAAATAAGATACAATTGTTGTCTGAAATCTGGAATAGTTTCTGTTGTGCACTAATTTCGACCATTTTAAGTATCGAATGTGGAGAGTGTTGTACATGAAGGTTTTGGAGGATTTCACCATCTTTCCAACGGTGTAAAGTATGACCTTATTGGATTAACATAATTGAAGTTATGGTCATTTTACTGCACTTCGTTTTTCTGCTCGCGAGGAATCTTAGATTTCTTGTTCTTGCCTATGCATAATAATCTGATTTGCATGTTAGAAGGTCATTAGGTTGGGTAACTCATAGAGGAGAATACCTAAGCTACCCCTTTATGCTCCCCTAGCTAACCTTTTCTTAAGGGGGTAGTCACGTTAAGAAGTTACAAGATGAAGATTGCATACCTTCTATTCTTTTCACTTGGAACCCTTAGCGATCTTATGAATGAGAAGTCAACATCAAGCGTAGGCATTTGTCGTTCAAGTTTGACAATTGTTGGACCATCTACAAGAAGCTTAGGTATTCATCGGTATTGGTCATTAATTACTTTGAGCAACTTAACTTTAGTGTCGTCCTAAATGTTTTGGAGTTGGATGTATGTGTAGTCTACATTGGAATAAGGGAGTCACCAATGCGAATAGGAATTTAAGCATGTTATAGAAGAACATGTTGGGAGCTATTGCATACACTTGTGAATAAGTTAGATACTTCATCTCTCAAGGTCATCCATATGAGGAGTACAACAAGTTAGCCGATAATTGGTTGAAGTCACTAAGAGTTGGTTTGAAGTTATATGAGAGTTTTGAAGTACTTATTTGGAATGAGATCAGCAAGACTCTTGGAGTACGGTTACCATGATGAGAAAGGCAAGATGACATCATTATCAAGAAGATGGAAGTACCCGAGTAGTGGTGAAGGTTCAAATACGGAGTACCTCTATATCTTTGATCACTAGCTTCCGAATCTCGGGACGAGATTCATCTTAAGGGGGGCAGAATTATAACACCCTAAATTTTGCCTCTTTTGAAATAGTGTTAAATTAATTTAATTATGAATTTTTGTGCTCATAAGAACATAGGAAACATAATATTTTTTTCATCAAATTAAAATTTATCATAGGGTATAGCAACTTTGGTGGTGCATTCATGCTGCTGCATTTGTTTATATGTGATGTATAGTTTTTGCTATAGTAGAATTCAGATATTTTTGAAAAAACTATTCAAATAAAATAAAATGTTTTTCTCTATCTTTTTCCTTTTTGTTTACAGCATGGCTTCGTTTCTTTTCCGGCTGAGAGGCCTGACACTCTTGTCCCTGTTCCTTCTTGCATTCCCTGCTCGTCCGTTTCCTCTTAGGCCTCATTGGCCATGGCCCAATTCAACTTGGAAGCCGATTAACACAGCATCGCTACTCCAGGGTCCCCTTTTGTCAGCGTTGTTGCTTCCTGCTGTTCGTTCTCGAACTGGACTCGTCTGATGCTAGACGCCGCAGCAAATACCTTGAATCTCAGGATATTTCCCTGTATCCGCGTGTGCCTGGCGCTACTTAAGCCGAGCCGCATCGCCCTCGAGTTGGACTCCATCGCAGCAGCGGATTCCGCAGACCCGTATCCTTTCCATGTATGCGTGCGTTCCATGTATGCGTGCGTACCAAGGACTTCGTGTCCATCTTGCCGGTTGATGTGTCCATCTATAAATAGCAAGCCTCCAGGCCATGCATCGTTTCTTTTCTTCTCAACACCCTAAAACCAAATCACTGATGATGATGCAAACCGCCGAGTTGATTTCATCTGCCCTAGCTACCAGCGAGCTAGCGCCGCCGGCTGCCCCTACAACCGCGGCGTGGCCTCTTTTGCTGCACTGTTGCCGCCGTTGACCATCTTTGCAGCCGAGCGTGCATCTTCCTGAAGACCGGCCGTGTGTGCCCCAGTTGCCTGCCATGTCCATCGATCGGTCGGTAAGGTCGTCCATCGATCGTCCTATCGTTTCATTGTCTGAGCGTTGCTCTCTCTATTTCTCATCTACTCGATTGCCTCTCATTGTTTCTATCATAGCAGGCCAACAAATCGAGCTGCCCTTCTTTCCCTAATGAAGTGCACTTTATCTGATGTTATCATCGAGACCCGACGTCACCGACGCAGTCTGCCATCACCACCTGGAGTTTGTAAGTCCGGCCACTGCACGTCCTATTTTGTGTTGTGCCATGAATCTCTTATACAGATGTCTGACCGTTTCAGATCATCTTCGGCCATGTACCCGTTGATCATCGATCTTCTTCCATGTTTGCTAGCATGAAGTATCTTGGCTGCAGCAACTGCAGGTCAGAGCGTCCTGTCCATGCTACTGAAACATGCTAGCTGGTGAAATATATGCAAAAGTACATCACGATTAACTCTAGGTCAGCGGCCAGATTAGTTCCTTGTCCCATTATTTTATTTATCAAATACCTTGCTGATGTCATGCACACATCATCCATGCATCATCCGTCTAAATCTAAATTTCTTCCATATATCTTGTCGGATGTGCATAGTGCTTTATTAGAATATATAATTAATTAAGTTGCAACTCAGTTTTCTTTATTTCAAATAAAGTACAATTATTTTATTGTTAGATTTCAAACCTTTTTCATCGCTTGGTGTATTGTTCTAACTTAGTACTATGGTTGCTATGCATGTCTGTTTGGATGCTTGTGTGGTGCTTTATGATGCGTGTCGGTCGGTGAGGTTTCGTTGGTTATCGAGGAAGAAGTTGGCGATCAAGAAGAAGTTATTTGAAATATTGGACTTGAAGAAAGGATCTCTGTTTAAGGAAAGTATAGTTTTGGGTTATGCTACCTTTAAACCATGATCTTATGACTTGCTTAATGTTTATACACTGAATGTTAAATAAAATTATTGACAACATGGTCTATAACTTATCTGTTTGTGATCATCAGGGATATCTGATCACTTGTGGGGGCTATATGGCTCTGGCTCTAGTCGGTCAAAGGACCTTGTCTATCTTTGTTGGTAGTTTGCCGGAATGGGAGAAACGGGGTTGTATCGCTCGTTGGCTGCTAACAATTTTAGATGAACGAAAGGCTTTATATGGTTTTCTTTGGCCCTGAAAACCATAACCCGTAGTGAAATTGTACACCTCTGCGCAGAGTATAAACTGTTATAACAGCCGTGTTCGCGGTCATGAACGGCCTTGAAGACATCTACAGAATATTTACAAAAGATAACATTTTTCACTAGCTTATAGGGTTTTTTCCCTCTTTAGAAAGGAGGAACCCTTCCGAAATTCTCGATGGCCCGAAGGCCAAAGAGGGGGGTTTGGAAATAGTTTTCAACCAGCAATTGACGCGCCTCGGTATGACCTCATGAGCTGCGTCATTGCCCCAAGCGCAAAGATGAGTTTCCTCTGTACCCTGACCCCTCATCTTATGGACTAATCCCTCTCTCACTCCATCCCTCTCGCCGCCCCTGTGGCACAAACCACATAAACCATATCAGTCATCAACCACCCAACCATTATTTGGGCCCAATGGAAACTCAGTTAGCACCATGGGCTAGCGGGTCACACATCCGACCCATGAGGGCGGAGAGCTCAGCGGCCAGGTCGGCGTCTTCCCTTCCCATTCCTCCCCTTCCCGTGCGCATCTCCTCCCTGCTCAAGGCGTCGTCATTCTATTATTTTTTATTTTCCTCATTTTGTCTCTTCTAAGCTTCCACTATAAAACTGTAGTAGCCAATGCTTGGAAAAGATCTTATGCTCCGTATGTACTGGTACGGAAGGAATCGCCCGACCGAGGTTCGCCGCGTGACATCAAGCGTTACAAACTACATCAGCATGACGTAGAATGGAGCAAACTATATATTTTTAGCATATGTTGTTTTTTTGTATAAGATTGGCCGGAGTCCGCCTATGGCGTTACGAGCTACATCAACATGTGTTGACAGCGAATTGAACAAACTACACATTTCTTGCATATGGTTTCTTTTGGTAAGATTCTTATTTATGATTGTTATTACATAGTTTGGAGTTTTCCTACCTTCGAAAGAGGGGTTTTCATCAACTCTCAAAAATGAGGAAACTACACTGCAGCATGGGGCTACGGTGCCATGTGTTTGGGACCTTCCTCGCCGCTCGGTGCCAATCAGATTTGGAAGACCTATGCGCTTCCAGAGTGAAGTTCTTCTGCCTTGTTATGCATGGGCGCTGCTGGACGGCTGAGCGGAGATATCTCCATGGTCTGCAAGACTCAAGTTCATGTGTCATTTGTGACCAAGAAACGGAAACAACTGGTCACATTCTGCTGAGATGCTCCTTCAGTCGTGAAGTTTTGGAGATGCTCCTTCAGTCATGAAGTTTGGGATTCAGACATTCAGTCCTCAGAAGGTTTCATCTCAAGATGTTGTGATGGTGCAGGAGGAGTTGGTACTGCAGTGGTGGCTACATAGTAGGAAGTTGGTGCCTACTCAGGGGTTTTGACTCCCACTTCTTCCTTATCTGCTCTATGCTCAGGAAAGAAAGGAATGTGAAAACGCTCAACAAGGTCGCAACCTTATCGGTGCATTTGGGTTTGCCCATCCAGAAAAAGTTTGAAGCATGGTACTTGGCGGGATATAGGCACCTAAAGTATTTTTGTTTCAAAGTATTTTTGCTCAGCCGGTGCTTCTTAATATTCTTTCTGTTTCAAAGTATTAGTCACTTTGATTTTTTGGTGCATCTATTTTTTTTTGCTATGTATATAAATATATAATAAAATAGATGAACCAAAAATCAAAAGCGACTTAATTTGGAACAGTAGGTAGGGTTTTTAACATTTAAAGGTTATGTGTAATTACAATCTCATGAGGTCATTGTCGGCCCTTGTTAAATTTATTAAGATTTATTACAATCTCGTGCGAGAATAATGTTGGCTAAAAAACTCCTTTCCTGCTTATTATAATAGAAAAAGTGTAAGGCCCGTTTGCTAAAAAAAAAAAAAAAAAAAGGATTTTGGTATTTTCATTAGCACCTTCACAATTCTTAATGACAGATTCTTTTTGACCAAATTTCTTAAGTATTGTAGGACCTTCGAAAATAAGGGGTAAGATCAAATCAAACTTTTTCTTAAGCATTGTGTAGGACCTGTCCCCAAAGGTTGCATATGGTGTTTATTCGGTTTGTCCTTAAAACCTGGTGTTACTAACACCCCTCCTTCAAAGGCGCACCACATAGCCCTTCCGGGGGCCTTACTGGCGTACACATAGCACATTGCTTACACTTTTCGTCCTCGTTTAGTGTAAAAGGGTTAACCCGAAGGTGATATGGCTGGAAGACAAAGGCTTTATAAGTTGGCTTCCACCCTTGCTTAATTAGCAAGGTGGTACTAAACATGTGCACTCTACACTCATAGGCCTCTAACTGGGCCACATCAAATTGGGCGGGTGTTACACTTATCCATACATTGTAACACAACATACAGTTTATCTGCACTGTCATTAATCGGCTTCTGGTTTGAATGTTTTATACCGTGATCATGTCATCAACTCTAATATGTATTAGAGCTAAACTCTATGTTATAGTGGTAGACGCATGTTGTTTGAGATACAATCTCATGTTGAATTTTGATTCGATTCAAAATTGATCTCATATTAGATTTGAACTAAAAAAGGTGTAAACGACAAATGAGGTACAATAGGATTTGTTAACCAACAAAAAATGAAGGATTTTCTCTTTTTAATTCTAGATATATGTATTTATCGATATAGATATAGATATATATTGTAGATATAAAATTAATATTCGATATTGATATAGATATATAGATATTGTATATATTTTTAGATATAAATTTTAAATTAAATACAGATATGCTGAAGGAGATATTTTAGATTTTAAATTATTTCCCTTATACATAATACAGACAGATATAGATAAAGTATATGATATATAAATATCAAATCAAAATTATATATTATATATAAATAAATGTAAATGGCGAAGGAGTTTCAATCAATCGAAGTCGTGAGCCTCCACTTCCACTCCCAAAAAAAAAAAAAAATCCACTCCCACTGACATGGCGACCCCACCTTGCAACCAACGCCGCTCCACCGAGATGGAAGAACTGCCCCAAATTTCCTCACTCTCGGCATCGGCCATGCCGCCGCCTCCTCACCAACGTCATCTACACAGGTGGCTCTGCGTGGTTCTTCCGCACGCTGGGTGCCTTCCGCCCCGAGTACCGCGCGCATGACGCCCGCCATGGCCGCGTCCTCCTCAACCGGATCACCTGCGGCTGTCGCGGCGTGTCCCAGGACGACGCGCTAGCAGTTTGCGTCCCCAGCAGGTGCGGAGCTGGAACGCCGCCGCCCACGACTGCAACCACCTCGACTGCCTTGGTCGGCATCGACGCCAAGGAGATGTTCTACTCGTCGGAGGCCGCGGCGTGGGGCGACCATCTCGACGACACGATGCCTGGCGCTCTAGCGCGGAACGCACTCTACATGGCGTTCCAGGCAGGGTACAGTATGGTCAAGTATGATCTGGCTACGCTCAAGCTGTCTCTGGAGGACGGTGGGCTGGGATTTGCAGAGGTGGACTCGCACTTCACTCTCAGATCTGGGCAATGGAGACCGGTCCTGAGGTTGAGGGAGATGCAGGGAAATGGGCAGTAAGCATGCAGAGCCATCAACCTCAACACTCTGCTCCTTGATCCGGCCCGCCCTGCTGGCACAACCTCAAGACGACTGGTGGGCTCTACACTTTTGATCTCAAGACTGGGAAGAGCATTCGTGTTATGACCGATATAACCGTGACTATTGCTTCTTACTACCAAACAGTGAGCCAGTCACAAACCATATGAATTGTTATAACTTGTGCTTCATAAATATTATATGCAATCTCATTCATTTTTCAAATACTGTTTTCCAAATGATGTCCATCACTATGAGAATTGGATCAAAATCCATGGTGGCATTGATCCATAAAATGTTTCATGCCAATATTAGGAATGACCCTCAAATGTCTCATGTAATTTCTCATCAACTAATTGTGTGTGAAAGAAATATATACAAATACTTCATAGCACATACGTTACTCGTCAACATAAGACACATCTCATTATTTATTATTATATATATTGAGCAGTACACTACTCTATATATTCATCATAGACATGTGCATATATGAAATCAATCACAAAAAGGATTCAACTTCATATATCACACTCACACCCTTATTTATTTTGCCTGCCTTGTATATATCAAGGGATAAAAAGTATGACGGTGGGCTAGCGGCTTGGCGCGTTTTGCGTACGAGCTACTGGTGGTGGATCTCCTACAACCCTTTCGACACCATTGCCGTCGACGAAGTAGTAGAAAAAAATACTTGTGTCTCCTGCCTCACGACCAGGTAATGTAGGGGTATGTAGGGGCCACTGTCGTCTTTATCCCTTATGTTCATTTTATCAACATAATCAAATTCACCCCTTGTATTATCGAGGTACCATTCAAAGTCAGCAACCGGCACACCGTCACAGTTGACAAAATTATCACTGTCCCATTCAGCCGGGTGAGGTGGGGCAGCCATGATCACGTAAAGTTTGTCCCTCTGTTGAAACTGTTATAATACAATAAGAATTAATAATCGAGCAACGTTGACATAACCAATAGGAAAATAACATGTTATCATACTATGTTGATGTCTTATTAGAAATGATATACCAACCGAGCAGCAAACTTTTGAAAAGTGTAAAAAGTCTAAATAACCCCTCATATATTGCTACTCAACTACTTTATCCCCTAACCTACAAAAAAACGAGATATGTAACCACGTCATCTTTGCAAAACCATTCAAATAACACCCCATGTTGCCATCATGCTGAGGTGGACTTTATGCTCGCTTGGGTGACAAACAATTGGCCATGTTCTTAAGTGGTAGGTATTCACTCTTTTTACCTCCGTGGCTGGCGAGGCCGGCAGATGACCACACGGTGACCGCCATTGATGGCGCCGCAACGACATGGAGGTGCGGCTTCCCCTACCCCCGCACAGCTCCGATGCCGACGTGCCTTCCTTCCCGCCCCCCATGCAGCTCGGCCAGCAGTGCCCTACCCGGTCACAACTTGCCCGTGCGGCTCGACTAACGCCTCGCCCCATTTGCCCCAGCAGCTGCTCCTCCAAAGATGCCCCTCCCCCAACCCCTACATCGGATGGGGCACGGGGAGGTCAAGACAAGTTGGCCACGTGTGCATGCGAGCGGTGGGGCGACAACGATTCGGGATTGGCAATGGTGTGTCATAAGCGATGATATGGCTCCCAGGTTAATTCTGGAAGAGGGCGATGGTGACAAGGAGTTGGAAAGATATTGAGAAATTGAGACTTACCCCAAATCGATTTGGGGTCCCAAGCGGACTGACCAAAGGTGGTGATGAATTTCCAAACGTGTTCACGACAGGGGGCACAGCTAACTCTCGCTACGGTTTCATTAGCTAGGCAACTTCCAAAAGTACCCAGTGGTGCAAGGAATTGAACTAGGAGGCTTTGAGCTAGCCGAATTTGATAGACCCAAGGTAAAAATGATGCATTGTAGAGGATGGTTTCTTGACACCGTGTTCTAAATCATATATAGAAACTATCCATAGTTTATGCATTAGAGTGCCTTAGTCAGGCAAGCAATCAGGCCACCAAAGTATTTAAAAAGAAAATATTTATGTATGCAACAACTAGCAAAAAGTATGTGCCTACCTGCAGATCGATGTGTGGAAGATGGTTCGTTCTCTACACATGTCTATGAATATATATACACACTGATGTTTGTAGAGTTTGATTCGATCTTCTTGGTAATAACAATGTATTCCGTGTCGCATTTTGGTCTGTATGCCTCCGGTTTCTTCATAGCAATTAAGTCTGCATGCATGCAGCCATGAACATAAGTACGCATGCATGTCATGCTTATTGAATTGCAGGGATAGAGACAGAGACATGAGCTAAGTACGAAGCATA
>JADLZK010012679.1:0-60706 GCA_015847255.1 Hyparrhenia diplandra | reverse complement strand
ATGCGTGGCGGTGCATGGAGGCGAAGCGAAGGCGGATCCGGGCGCATGGAGGCTCAAGGCCAGCCGACAAAGGATCCGGGCGGAGCTCGCAGCTAATCCGTGCATGGAGGTGAGCTGGTGGCGGATCTAGCAAATACAGGTCGGGCGGTGCACGGTTCGGCGGCGCGGCCAAGATCCACTCGGCCTGTTAGGATTTTGGATTAACCGCTACGAAAATAATAGCGGTGACCCTAAAACCGCCCTTGGAAAATAAAAAAAAACCCGCCACCATAAAGAATTTTTCTAGTAGTGTTAGTAATCGGCTTCAGCCACCTTGCGAGGCTGATTGCTATGGTACTCTAGTGTGTGCGTTCATTCTTCTTAGGAGCACTACGGTTTCTAGACTTAGTACGCCATTCTAGCGCGCTATTTCGTAGCAAACGATTTGTGTTTGTGTGGTCATGTCTTGCTGCTGGGGCACCTTGCCTTGGCTCTCGTACATGCTACAAGCCTCAACAGGCTTTCGGAAAAAAAAAAAACACATGCTACAAGCCTACAACAGGCTATGCCAGATTCCCAAGAACAAGCACGACCGCATGCATGCTACAAGCCTACAACGGCATTAAACAAGCCACCAACGCACCAACGGCGTAATCGAGAAATGTTAGCAACAGGCTATACCTCTACATATATAGCCTATAGCGAAGGAACAAGGAAGACGACGTCGAGCGCATGCGGATAGAGAACGCAACTTGCAACGCATTTTGATTTAAATCTGCCAACAAACACATGCTCTTGCTCGTTTTTTCTACTCCACGGGCACTAGAACACGAGGAATCGGGATCAGGTTCAGCTCATCTCGCCGCTGCGCCGTGACACCTAATGCCTCTGTCATGTCTAGATCCTCAGCCGCCATCCGCTGGGCAGCTCGATCCCCGTCAAAATGGAACAGCAGTGGCGCGAGTGAGCTCGATGTGCGCCAGCCCGAACGCCATGCCGCGGCACATCCGTCGCCGGCGCCGAACGGCGAACAGGATGAACTCGACGTACGCGCCCATGAAGTCCCTCCCATGCATCGCGCTGGCGCTTTCGCAAACCAGCAGCACTGCAGTGGCGCCGCCAGCGGGTGTAGGCGCAGGGTCTCCTTAGCTTGATGACAAGAAGCGAGAGTAGGACATAATAATCAAATTGTTGCCGGCAATTCTTCTTCTAGGCTCTAATCTCCTAAAACAAATTCTAGGAATGAGAAATATCACATTTTTGTCATGATACTGAATCCCCAATGTAAGTCGTTCTTCCCTGCTGCTTAGATATCCAAAGGTCATCAGGCTTTGAGGTTACACAACTGTCAAAAAAATCTAGCATTTACAATTTCGAATTCAATGCTTATTTGTTTTGTCTCTACCTTCATCATGCTTTGCTTTTGAAATAGCGTTCACCTTCCTTGAGAAGAAGCTTCCGATCGAGGGGCACCATAGATAGAGGGAGCAGGTAACATATGCAAGTATAACCTTGAGACTAAACAATTGGCATCCCATAATTGTTCTTGGTGGTACATTATGCAGCTAATAATCAGAAGTTGATGTTGTCTTGTGGAGTTGAAAACTACGACGACAACATTACATTTTTAAGAAAAACAGGAGGGTTTGCACCCCTACTGTGCTTTTATTATAAACGTAAAGTACATAGAAGATTACAAAGTTTCCTCAAGAAACAAAAAAGAAACAAAGAAAATCAAAAAAATTACACAAAGGCTTCTATCCATTGTTTAAACCGCAAAGAAGAAGAAGGCTTGGCCCGTAAAACAGCCCAAGAAAGTTCAGTCATGAAGATCTCCCGGCAACGACGAAGGGAAGGTGGAATTCCTCTGAAAATTTGATCATTTCGCAGCATCCAAATTGCCCAGCACATTGAGACAATTATTTCCATGAAGAAGGGAAGATGAAGCTGTGTCAAGGTTTCCACAATGTAATCAACAGATAGATGACTTCGGTAATTGCAGACCAAGAAGATTCCAGCAAGCCAGAGCAAGAGGGCAATCAAAGAAAAGGTGAAGTAAAAGATTCATCTATATGGTCAATGCAATGGACACAGCAGTATGAGGGCAAATGCATGTTCCTTCTTCTTAGTAACTAGTGATTTGCGCTACCATGCGCGCGCCACATATCCAAGCAGATTTTGCTTAGTTTGTTGGAAAATTTAAACCGAGATGGAGTCAAGTTTGTTTTTTGCTGCAGGAGGCAATACCATCATGAACATAGAGGAGTTTGTTTGTTGCTTAATTCCTGTCTAATAGAACACAGTCACTTCAGTTTTTTAGAACAATAGCGCACATGAGCACTCGGATAGCAAACACCGCAACCAGCTATAGATTAGCATACACAAGACATAGAAAATAATATAGAGAAGGAAACTGATGGTTGTAGAAAATAATAGAGAAGGAAACCGATGGTTGTTCTTTCATAGTGTACTTAGGCCAGATCCCTAAAATTTGGCGGGCTGCTTAAGAGGCTAAATATATTACATAGAAGACTCGCTAACTTCAGTGTCTAGACGTAAAGTAAGGAACAATAAGCAAAAGAATTAAAATGTGCATGATCGCAAGCACATGTGAAGAGAAATATCAGCGGCATACAAATCTAAACGTGCATGATAAGCCCAACGATGCATCTTTTGTAGCGAAGATGAAGAACCGATAACCTTAGGCTATCTCCAACGAGAAGACACGCAAACATGAGACCCATCCGTGATATAGATCACGCGACAGGGATGGATCACGGACCTAAAGGGTCGCTGCTCCAACAAAGCGCCCCATCGAATAGGATAGGCATGCCAACACTTTTGCACAAAAAACCCCGCTTTTATCAAAATCAACTAAGCCCATATCTAGAAACTCCTACTCTAGCTCTTTACATCGTGAACCTTGAGAGTGAAACAAAATTGCATTTACACCCTTGTTCTTCCTCAATCACGGACGAGGAGGCCGGAGTGTGCGCTGCATCCCCGCACCACCGATGGCACCGACGGGGGAGCGAAGAAGCGGCCGGGCGCTGAGGGCGGCGCCCCTCGCACCACCGACGGGCGCGAGACGGCCCGGCCGATGCAGCGACGGTGGATGCAGCCGCCACCGGGAGCTCGCCAAGGCCGGATCCGAGGCGCCCGCCGGCCCCGCTCTCGCCCCAATCGCGAAGAGCCGCTATGGCCCACCACCGCCGTTTGCCTCATGAAAGCGTGAGGCTTAATTTAAGTTTGCCACTCCTCTCTCCTCAAACGCCAAAACGCTTGCCTTCACAGTGCATCACCCGTTGGAGGTCAAGTTTAAGGAGGCAAACGCCTCGTCACCATGCATAATTGCGATTTGCATCACCCGGTTGGAGATAGCCTTAGCACCGCCAACATCATTCATGGAGTCTCTTGGAGCAACGTAAGAGCCAAATAGAAGAAAGCTTTCCCTTGTTGGTTTCAGTCCCGCCATGGTGCATGAGAACATTTTACGTGAAATGCGTAAATATAAGAGCACAAAAAGTATGTAGTATTAATCTTGTTACCCTTTTGTGTTTCTTCTGTGGCGATGTGTATTGTCGCCATAGAGGCTTGGGGGTGGGGTCTATAACAACATATGGCAGTGGAAAGGCGGATAAATGAAGATTCGGATGTGTAGTTCAAAAATGGGAATATATGAGAAGCCTACACTCAGCGGCCGGTGATCGCACACCGTTTCTTAGCGGATGAGTCGACATTCTCCGATTCTTCAAAGAGCCTTTGCGAGGGGTGAAATTTGGAGCCGAGGACACTTTGGAATCACCACCGCCTAGCCACAGGAGAGCTGAAGAACATTGCTAGAAGTGTAGTGAACGCGACATGGAGGAGTAAACAAAGGAGATTTATTTGTGTCGCTCTCGACCGGGCCGATGGTGCCGATGAAGTGGACATTACGTAGCGACCTTTTATATTCCAAAGAAGCAAACATCGTGGAGACATATCCATACATAAGAACGCACACAAAATTATCTGTCTAGGTATATAAAAAAAGTGCGACAACCCACGCGGGCGCTAACCAAAGATGAGCTTGGACTTCCAGGGTCCCAGTGTGGTGCTTGGACTCCCAATGCGGCGCTTGTTATCCCGAACACACGCGATATGAAATAAGACAAAGTAAAAAAAAAAAAGGAAAAAAAGAACCCAAAAGTAGAACAGATTAAAATGTCGGGCACATCTTTCAAATAGCGCTAATCGGTTGAACCCAATGTAATGGCCACGTATATAATAGATCCGACAATGAGGCGCCACAACACGCATCTTCAACGCAGAGCAAAAACGAGCCGCAAAAAGCATCCTGTGCACCCGCCGTCGGGCACCTAGATCCGCCTGGGCGCCGAGATCACCCGCCACTCCCTCCCATTGGGCACCGCGACCGACACTGGACTCGGAGCGCGCCCGCGGCAAGAGGCAAACCACGCGAAGAGAGCAAACTCGAAGAAGATGGGAGGAGCAATGGCAAGGGGCACAAACGGATCAGTACCTCGAGGAGGAAGACGGCAAACGGAGAAAGAGCAGAGACCTCGCTTGGAGCCGGACCTTTTGACATCCAACCGGCTCACCGCCACACTAGAGTCTAATAGGCGGGGCCGTAAACTTTCCAAAGAGCCAATGGGCGCTCGGTCAATGGGGCCCAAACCAACACAACAACCCAACGACGCTTACCACTTGGCCCAAAGACGAGAAAGAAGCGGGAGCCCATGCGCCAAATTACCTCACCCGATCCAATCTCCCCGGCCAAGCCCCAACGCACCTCCCCGTGGAGCCAAGCACGCCAAGAAATCGGCGGGGCACGCCCAACCCTCGCCTTTGCGGGGCCGGACAAATGCCCGGCGACCCAAATCCGACAACGCGAACGCACGACGGCATGGTCGAGCCGTGAACCACGCCAGGCGACGGGCGCGGATGCGCTAGGCCGCGGCTTCAGCCGGGCCCCGTGGGCGGGTACCAACCACCGACGCGCATTAATAAAGCCGATTCAATCGACGCCGCCGGGGAAGCCCGCGCATGCCCCTCGCCCTCCCCCGCCGATGACGGGCCCGCCGACCGCTTGATGCGATGCGGACGGGCGCCGCGGATTCGCCAGCGCCGCGACGCTGGACGGACGGCAGCTCGATCCAGCCCGCCTTTAAGCCGCGGAAGGCCGCCGCCGATGCCAACGCTGACCGGTGGGGGATGTGGCCGGGCCGCCGATGTGGAGGCGCCGGAGCCCTCGAGCCCTCCGCGGCTCTCATAAGAAGAATTGTCTTGTACTTAACCCGTCTTTAGTCGAGCCGGAAGAAAACTTTTCTCTTGTTCTCGACAACTAGACTTCCAAATCCATTTATAGACCGGGTGTGCCAATCGGGTTCTGCCCTATAAAACTTGTATGCTTGTGAAGTGGAGAATGAAGTGTTTCCCGTGAGTAAGACCTCTCGATCATGATCGCCCGAGAGCCGCAAAGCAATCGACAAGAGTTTGGAGTCAGCTGAACCCGAGCATAGGCTTCAAGAGAGAGGAAGATGAAACCGTGAGATGAGGTTTGGCAATGTACTTGATAAAGCCGATGTAAGTATTCGGTCTTGGACATAAGAAAAGAGTTGTGGGAACCTCGATTGAGGGTTGAGTCACCCAAAGATCTAACCGCAACAAGCTACTAGCTCCATTTTGAATGATAACTCAAGAGAAAGATTTGTAGGTGTCCAAAAGCTTCAGGATGACAACATTACATTAATAGCACAAACCGTACAACAAACCATACGACAAGTCTCACAATGCAAAATCTACACATAGAGTCTAAGACTATTTGTTTTTAGATAATAGAACCAAAGGTTTCCTGGCCAAATTTCACACAAAAGAGAAGCATCAGGACCAAGGTTATTACAAACTCACTCCAACCAAAACTAACGCCCAACGGACCAAGCTTATTACAAACTTACTCCAAACAAAACTCACACGGTATAAACTATTCCAAAGGCGATAACTAACGTTCCAACCATTTGAAGCAAAAAAATAAACATGGCTTTTGACTCTAAATTTACGACGATCTTGATAATCACCCTTTGTTCATCCAACCGTTGCAATGGAGCCCAAAAACCGAGATAGTATGTTGCCCGAAGAGTACCGCAAAAAAACTTTTTGGTTGACATTTATTAAACACCAAATCATTCCTCGTGAGCCATATAACCCAACAAAGGGGCCGTTGTACCTGCCAATAATAAGAGATTGTGTTTTTGTTGGCCTAATTTAGATCAACCTCCAAACATATGGGCTATGTTCCTCGGTGGTTTGAAACCAAAAACACAATGAACCATATGCCATAGGGCCTTAGCGATGATACAATCAAAGAATATATGTTCAATGGTTTCTAGGCTACTGCGAAAAGCCGCAAACCTTGCTACCATTCTAGTTTCCAAGTTATCCATTGTTAGTATAACCCTTTTTTAGGAACCACAAGAAAATTTTTAATTTTCAAAGGGAGTTTCATTAAGCCAAATCTCTTTACAACATTAACCACATTATTGACAAGGTAATCGTACATTGAATGAACTGAAAAGCATCCATTTTATGGAGTCCGCCAGACAAATTTGTCGTTCCTCACCCAGATTGATGTGTAAAAGACGAGCACCTAAATCATGCCATTGTGAAAATTTATTCCTTGTTAAAGCCCGCCTAGAGGAAACATAAAGGGAGGGGGGTGTAGACAATTAATGTGATAGTAGTAGTTTTTATGCAAAGTACAACCTTGAGACTAAAAAAAGTGACAGTCTAGTTTACAAATTGATAGTTACTAGTTTGTGCCGATTTCTTCTTTTTCTTTGGTTGTGTGCCTCGTGTTAGACAGAGGCCGAAAGTTGTCCTCTTTTGGCTTTGTATCACTTTCGATGTATTGCTTTGATCAAAACCTTTTATTAAAACCTTAAGCACACTTATCATTATTGGAGAAAATGTATGAAAAGCAAAAATAAATAAGAATGAGTTGGAGTGAATTAATTTATTTGGGGTATTTTCTCGAATACACAAAACGTTTGAACAACTTTGTATTAATATGGAGAAAAATTCAAGGTTACAACAACGCTCTTCGAGAAACAACTTAGATAAGTTATATATTAAAAAATGTTAATATTTATGATACATAATTACTATTATTGGAAAGATTTTGAATCTAGTTTTTTTAATAAATTTATTTAGAGATACAAATGTTGCACGTATTTTATACAAACCGAAAGTTAAACTTATGCGGCACGAAAACTAGAAACCGACACACATATTGGGACAGAAGGAGTACATGCTAATTTTGTGGTGAAAACTTTGTCAAGACTATAAACCGATTTGCAAATCAATATTGTATCATATGATCAACTTGAGCATCTGCTATCACATGGATTTATTGTTATACTCAATTGCCATTAGAGCGTTTTTTTTTCATTTTAAATGATCTACTCCTAGAACTCTTATATTTTGCAACCCATAGATATTCATAGCATATTTTGAGGTGGGAGTTGTGATCCTTTAGTAGCTTGATGTGTGCATGTGTCAACAAGGGGAGAGTTAATTCACACAAAGGTTAGTTGAGCTTGCATGCATTTTGTGAGATGTGCATCATTTCATGGGGGAGTTTGCATTTGAAGCTATTTTGCTAGTTGTGTTGAACCTTTGCCTCTTCTGTAGGGACTAGTGTTGTTGTGTCGCTTTTAAGTGGCCCTAGTTTGGTGAGTTTACTAATACTTAGCAAGTTGTGTTGCCGGGCGCTTGTAGGAAGTCCATCGCTGCCATTCCGAAGTTGTACACCATCTCCAACCTCTCTCCGTCTTCGTTTTTGGGTCGTGGTGAGTTCGCACCGCTCCTCTCCCGCTTGGCACCAGTCCGGAGTCAATTTGTAGTCTCTAGGGTCGGATTCGTGAAACTCTTACGAGCTTGATGTCGCCGACAATGGCCGACGCAAAGATCCTTCTCCAATTTCGCCGCAACGCCGCCTCCCCTTTGTCCCGATTTAATCTCGACCGTCCGCCCAAGATCCAAACCATCCGAATCATGGATACCCCATTCGGTCATGGAATTATGCAAAAGAGTCCCTCCACTTTTCCAAATCAAACCCATCATCCAAAACGATTCGGGCTTTACGCTTTCTCTTTCTAAAAAAACATAATGTCTTTAAACAAGTTCAAAATAGTTTTCCCATATCTACGTTTTGCCATCCATCTTCTAAACCCCCATAGTTTCTTCGTTTTAGCTCCGATTTGATCCATTTAAGTTGCATTAGGTTCAGAATTGCATAAGCTACATGTTAATGCTACTATTAGTTATGTTTTCTACTTTTTTAAATTAATCTATTATTTTACTAAAGGAAATTATTTTTAATTCATAGCATCTCTTTTCTAGATCCATCGGTGATTTTAATGTCTATGTTGTCATTGTAACGTGTAGAATGGTTTTATAAACTTTTCAACTTGTTTTTCCATTCTTTGGGTTAATGTTCTAATTATAACTTTGTTGGTTATGCATGATTGACTCATGTTTGTTTTGTTGCTTGTGATCAAGAGGTAGATCTTTGAAAGTTTGAACTTGGAGAAGGATCTAAGTTTGAGCTTTACTTTATACCTTGTCTCCTATTGTGTTTAGTTGCATATGGGTTGTGCTTTCTTGTGCTCTTGGCCCCTCGTAAGGACTTATATGTGGCAAAAAAGCTGGGACTTATAGTACAACTATGGGGGCTACATGGATCTAGGTTAAGTCATGTATGAGGACCTTTTTATAGTTTGTTAGAGGTTACCGAAAGGTGCGGATGGGGGTGTTTCGGGTTTGGTGTAGTCGCGGTCTTTGTCCCGATGTGTATAGCCATGATGGAATTGTGCTAGAAGCTAGCAACCCTAACTTGCTAGATGAACCTTTGAAAGGCTCCATAGTGTACCCTACTTTCTCACCTTAGAAGCGCTTAATAAACCCGAGCATATGGGCAACACAACTCATAGTGAAAGTGTACAACCTCTACATAGTGTAAAATTAGTATATTGGCCGGGCTCAAGATCACAGCGCCCGTAAAACTAATGGAATAGTGGTTCACTGGATGATGAGAATGATGATAGAACTGATGATGGTGGTTACTCACATTAATGAGCATGTGGTTTATTTGGGGCTTGAGCACAACTATATGCTTAATTAAAGCTAAAATTGAGATTCATTAACATGTTGACCATAGTAAACCCGTTGTCTACCTTTTGAGACTCACAAACCACATGTTATATTTGTTGAGTAAGACATGTGCTCACCCTTGCTATTCCCCCACAAACCCACAAACACCAATGTTATATTTGTTAAGACATGTGATCATAATAATTACCAGTTGCTAGAGTCCTCAAAGAGTTAGTCTTGTGATCAACCAACCGGTTTGTCCCTATGGAGTGGAGTTTCCACCCAAAGATTGGAGTGTCTTTCCATTGTTTGTTATTTAAGGTTATCTTCTTTATACTAAATGTATCTAGGTTTGTATGTTGGTGTTGGCAATGCACTCATCAAGGGGAGGGCATTGTGCACACAAAGTTGATATGTGCCCTTGTGTGTGGGAGTTGTGATGTGTAATTGTCTAGAGATGATCAACTTTAGTTGAGCTTGGATACTAACCATTCCTTGAGTGTGTATGTGTGTGCAAAATACCTCTTGTCTATCTTGGTGTGTAGGTGTGGAGCACAATGACCGACGATGGACATGGTGGAAGGATAAGTAGAAATGTTCTATCTTCATGGACTAGGAGCAATGAAGAGTGAACGTGAGGCTTGGACCGAGAGGGACCAAGATGGCTAAAAGACTAAATGTGGGTAGCTAACACTTGGGGACATTTACAAGCAAGAGAACATGCGTAATAGTAGATCGTGTTGACCAAGTCAAGAAAAGATTGACCAAGTCAAGCAAAGCTGCTAGAAGACTTGGTAATCGATCGGTCCAAAATGACATGACATGTGTCGAGATCACGTAGGAGGCATAGCGGATATGCTTCTCCATGGGGTTTGGTGATTTGGGCATCAAACCACCAGTTGGACCGTACCACATTTGGGTTTAGGACTCAAAACCTAGTTAGAGTTCTAGCAAGGATACAAGGAGGCACGTGTCACCATCATGACGCTTTTGTGCCAAGAGAAGCAAATTCATGAAGATCATCTTATGGCAATTGAATGCTTGGATATCAAGTCGACCATTTTGCCCCTAGGGTTAAGTGGTTCAAATATCTAAGGGAATGTTAGGGGTTGTGTAAACCTCTACAAATAAGAGGATGGATGCTCCTAGAAGGCCCATCTCTCCTGTTGACTTTGTTTAGGTTTCCTAGTCTCTTCTTTAGTTCTTTAGTTTTTCGCTATTGGGATCCGCAATGTGGGAGATTGTTACTCTTTCTATGTTAAATCATTCCTCTCTAAGAAGTAGTCCTGTTAGATCTTGAAAATAAAACAATCAAGTGTTTTGAGATCTCGAGTCTATGTTCAAATATGGTTTAAAAATATTTTTTCCTTCCCTTTCTCCACCCTTTGATGTTTTATTAGATCTTGATTTTGTGAGGTAGGAGAATAAAACTATGTAAATTTATATATGACAAATCCATCGATTAAATCAATATACCAAGACTATGGGAATTGTGAAATTTCTAGCCGCCCGATGATGCCTCCGTCCCTCTCCATTGGTGAACACCAACAACGACACATACTCCTCGGGCTCCACCGCCGCCGAGCCTCTCGGATCGCCAAATGGCCCGAAGTGCGTCGTCTGCGCTTTGCAGAGGAGCGGAGATGCTAACAAATAGCTCCCTCCCCCAGCGCAGCCGCCATTGGTACGCAAAAGGCATACGTGCGCACACGATCTGATTGAACGGGGCGCTGGAGCCGTGGTTGTGGCTCCTCGCCGGCCGGGTGCAATGTTTTTTTAATACTAGGATTTTTAGGGAAAAGGAAGCATACTGTTCTATTTCTTTGAACATGCATATATACGTGGTGGTGGTACACGTTGAGGCGGTTTCACAAAATCTAAAATTTGACTGTTGGGACATACGACACGGCACCGACCTAGCTTTGCTACCTGTTATTTATATTTATATGTATTATTATTATTTTTATTTGGGCATCGGGTTCGCCAGGTGAGGCGTTGGCGCCGAGGCACATCGATCGCTAGTTGGCCACGCTGTCTATATGACGCCGGCAAACCTCTCCATGCGCTTTGTTGACGTTGTGGCCTACTGTGTTTAGTTTGTGGATTAATGCGGGGGGATGTGGCTAGATGCACTTGATGTATCGGCGATCCTCTTGTAAATCTTCAATCCAGTGCTCACAGCCCCTATTGATGTATCGAAGGGTCCTCTTGTAATGGATTGTATGTAGTTGGAGCATGTAAGTACTTTGTTCACTATTGCTTGAGTCCTCGGCCCCAAGCTTTTTCCCATTTGGATATAGGGGTGTGCTAATAGATTTGCATTTATCCATACCTGCCCTCAACAAAATATCTGAGGCATATTTACGTTGAGGCATGATTAAGCCATCCTCCTTTCTTTTTTGACCTCAATGCATGCCCAAGAAGTAATATGAAGGTCACCGAGATCTTTTTAAAGCAAAGTTGTCATGTAAATCTTTGAGCAATGCTGCGGTTGCTTCAGAGGAGGAGGAACTAGCAAACTATAATATCGTCAACATACACCAACACAAACAAAGTGTAGCCTCCTTTGTTGTAGTAGAATAGATGTGTCAGCCTTGGAGGGAACAACTTAATCAACTTACTACAAAGTTCAGCATACCATCATGCCCGTGGAGCTTGCTTGAGCCCCCATAAAGGGCCTTATCCAAATCCCGGTGGTTGGCGATATACACTTCCTCTTCGAGAACACCATGAAGAAAGACATTTTGAACATCCAATTGCCCTAGTGACCACCCTCGAGACACTTGCAACTGACAAAATGAGCGCCTTTTGCCACCAACCGAGCCTTATGTCTATCAATAGAGCCATCAGATTTGTGCCTCACTTTATAAACCCAATAATATTCTTTCCTTTTGGAGGAGGAACCAATCCAAGTCTTGTTTTTTTCATCAAAGCATCACATCTTCATTGTGTTAGCCCATTCAGGGATCGTGTAGAGCTTCAAAGAATGCGGTGGTAGGTCACCCGGTAATAGCATTGCACCATCAAACAGTCCCAACAGTTCTAAGTTTGGGTTGAACAATACCATGTGTGCAGCAATCGTGTAGAAGGGCGTTTGTGTGGCTGAGGCACGATGTCACCGCATGAACACCATCCGCAGAGGATCCGGGGACAAAATCTCCATGACAATGAAAGTACGCAAGCCCGCCAAAGAAATTCTCAACCGGCCTTTCCCTTCAAATTGTCATTGACTGTCCTAGAAGAATGAGTGAGGACTGTGCGAGAAGGATAAATGGGGTTGCAGGGGGTGGTCATGCTATTGATGCATTTGTCTATGTTAAGAGGTTTGCACTTGATTAATTCTGGGCCACGATTTTTTGTAAATCAGCAGGAAAGGAGATCCATGCCAATATAAATAGTTAGGGCATTTCTAATCCCTCGACAGAGCTCTTATGGTAGCAGTTGCTAAACATATACTCAAGGGTGGATTTATCGAAATCGGGGACTGACCTCCAACTAGAAGTGAAGGCACACCCATATGGTCCTTGTTGTGCCCCGATACTACCACTTGGATATAGAACTTACATGCTGATGCTCACGATTTCAATAGTCATACCGGTGATTTGGAGGAGATCTCCTGAAAAGTCTCCAGTGCTCATTTCGCCAACTCTCCATTATCTTTCTTTGGTTGAGTGGCATGTACTTCCACGGTGCCCGTCAGGGAAACATGGGGTGACAAATAATTTGCCTGTCTTAGACTTGAGGAAGTGACTACACAGGTGTTGGTGATATTACCTATATAAAGACATATCTTGTTATCTTTTATCTAAACTAGAGTAACAAAACTACTAGAAATTGTAGTCTGAATGTGATGTTCTTTATTTCCACAAGTCTAAATGTCTATTCCTTGATATTCCTTATTGTTTTGTCTAAATGTGTATCCTCTTATCTATGATATGGACTAGAGTAACAAAGCTATCAGAAACTATAATCTGAACGTGATGTTCCTTATTGCAAAAAATCGTGTTGTTCCTTTGTGATGAGTCTACGGTGAAACTATAGTTTGAATGTGTTCCTTTGTGATGAGTCAGAGGTGAAACTGTAGTTTGAATATGATGTTCCTTATTGCTACATCGTGTTGTTCCTTTGTGATGAGTCACAAAGCTGGCTTCGTTCTCGTCTGATCATGCGTACATGAAAGCTTTAGACTATCCTCGTTCGTCTTGTTTCAATCAACAATCTGGTTTGGTTGGCCATCCATCGACGCACCCGCCAATTTGACAATCATTCATTTGGTCATTTATTTGGACTAATCACTTCTTTTAATTGTTTTGTCGGTTGGAGAAGAGCAAGAATAGTCCACACTCACTTTCTAGAGCCATTGGCTTTATTGTGCGTAGACAAGCATGCGCGTACTAGCAGACACACAATCGAGACCACACCGTCACCCCGTCGTTAATAGAGAAGGGCGTGACCTAATGGACTAACCAAAAAAACACAAAACCACTACATAGCTCGTGAAGAAACGTGACGACGATTACAACTTGTATTATACATGTCGCATGTGATCAATTAGTAGATTTACATGTGTTGAACACATAGATTAGACAGTTAATCATGTCATATATAAGCATCCGCTAATGATGATGCACGTATGTAGTAGTATCGTATACATGAAGGCTATCGATAAGTTCACCCTATATATATATGTAGACGATGTGTGTCCGCAAGCTACTTCCACCGCAATGTTCATCGTGTCTCAATACAACGCCTTCAGTATGTCATGACACACTATACTATTGTGTACATTCATGTGCCACTGACAATCAGTATCGTGTGCGCAACAAGCATTCTTGCAATCCATCTCCCCATAATTCTAACAAGAAAGTGAAACATATTTTTTGAATGACTAATTACACTACTACAAGATTGATTTCTACGGGCGGATGGCAATGCTCAAGGGCGGTTGACTGGCTGTCCCAGCTACCCCTACTAGAACGATTCTAGAGATGAGCTATTTGTAGGGGCAGCTGATACGACGAGTCGCCCCTATAAATCGATTTTATAGGGCGGCTCGTAAATAGTCGCCCCTATATTATCTACTTGTAGGAGTACATTTTCCAACAAACCCCACAAAAGCTCCTATACTGGCAACGAAACAAAGTACCCGTAGGAGTAGCAAAGTTTTTGCAACCCGCGATGTAACTGGTGCTCTGAGGGACTGACGGGAGATGGACGGACCACGAATGCACGAGACATGTGTGTTATCTAGGCATAACCGTGCTAACCGGCGATTCTAAAAGACAACCCGTCCGTAGCAGTACGTGAGCTGCAAGCCTGTAACTGCCATCGGTCTCTGACTGAGCTGATTCCATCGTTTCCACGGTCTGACGGTCAGGTTCAGAGTTTGGCAGCGTACGTAATACATCAGTGTAATGGTACTCTGAGGCGAGATTCAAGGTGCCATGAATCCACAGAAATGGTGTGATCCGGCCGGACATAACCGTGCAACAACCTTGACGAATCACTGAACGATCACATACTACTCCACACATCACACGAAAGCACACCGCGTGGTTCAAGAATCGGTCCGACCTCCAGCAGGAGCAGCATCGATCAATGCAATCTCCCAACAAGCCAGCCACCATGGCCGCCGACCTCGAGCTGCTGCTTCTCGCACCTCTCCTCGTCATCCCGCTCTACTTCCTCCTGGTCATGGTCACCACCATCCGACGCAGGGCGCCGCCACGCGGGAGCAAACCGCCGCGGCTCCCACCAGGTCCGTGGGCGCTGCCGGTGATCGGGCACCTACACCACCTGGCCCGTCCGTGGGGCGGCCGGCTCCCCGCACCGCGTCATGCGCGACCTTGCGCGTCGCCACGGCCCGCTCATGCTGCTCCGGTTCGGCGAGGTGCCGGTCGTGGTGGCGTCCTCCGCCGCCGCGGCGCGCGAGGTGATGCGCACCCACGACGCGACGTTCGCGTCGAGGCCCATTGGCCCCATGTCCCGCCTCTGGTTCCAGGGCGCCGAGGGCATCCTCTTCGCGCCCTACGGCGACGACTGGCGCCACCTCCGCCGGGTGTGCACCCAGGAGCTCCTCACCGCCCGCCGCGTCCAGTCGTTCCGCCCCGTGCGCGAGGACGAGCTCCGCCGCCTCCTCGCCTCCGTCGCCGACGACTCTGCCGCGGTCGTCAACCTGACGGAGAAGATATCGACCTACATCGCCGACTCCACGGTGCGCGCCATCATCGGCAGTCGTCGGCTCAAGGACCGCGACGCGTACCTGCGGATGCTCAAGGGGCCTCTTCGGCATCATGCCCGGGATGAGCCTGCCGGACCTCTTCCCGTCCTCGCGCCTCGCCATGCTCCTCAGCCGCGCTCCTGCCCGGATCCAGGGCTACCGCCGCAGCATGCGCCAGATCATGGACGGCATCATCCAGGAGCATCGGGACAGAGCTGCCGCTGCCGACGCCGACGCCGACGAGGAGGAGGAGGACTTCGTCGACGTGCTCCTCAGACTTCAGAAGGAAGTCGACTCCCAGTTCCCGCTCACAACCGAGAACATCAAAACCGTCATGCTGGTGGCCGATCTTACGACACTTCAAACTCTGCCACCATGAAAATGAATTATGATGACATTTGAGACCTCAAATTGCTCCGCTGCTTGCACGTAACAGGACATATTTGGCGCGAGCACGGAGACGTCAACGACGACGCTCGACTGGACGATGGCCGAGCTCCTACGGAACCCGAGAGCCATGGAGAAGGCGCAGCACGAGGTCCGTCAAGCGTTCGCCGGGCACGACACAGTGTCCGAGGACAGCCTAGCCGGGCTTCGCTACCTACGGTTCGTCACCAAGGAGTCGCTGCGGCTGCACCCGCCGGCGACGATGCTGGTTCCGCGGCAGTGCCAGAGCGCGTGCCAGGTGCTCGGGTTCGACGTGCCGGCGGGCATGACGGTGATCGTGAACGCGTGGGCGATCGGCAGGGGACCCGGCGCACTGGGACGAGCCCGACGAGTTCTTGCCGGAGAGGTTCGAGCAGAGCAGCAGGGACTTCAGGGGCGCCGACTTCGAGTTCATTCCGTTCGGTGCCGGGCGGCGGATCTGCCCCGGCATGGCGTTCGGCCTGGCTCATATCGAGCTCGCGCTCGCCGCGTTGCTGTTCCACTTCGACTGGAGCTTGCCGGGTGGGCTCGCCGCCGAGGAGCTTGACATGACTGAGGCGTTTGGGATTGCTACGCCACGGCGTTCTGACCTTTTGGTGGTGCCAATCCCTCGTGTCCCACTGCCCACAAAGTAACCATATATAGGTATTATTGTTTCTTCTTGAGATGGGAAAACATAACCGAATACAGTTGGTACCACCAAATCACTGGAACGCATATATGGAGGCAGTGATGAATTCATGACTTGAATAAATTTTCTTTAGAAAACATGAGGAGTTGTCCTCTAATGGGATTTATTTGAACCAAACAAAAAAAATCACAAGTACAAAGTCACGAAACCAAAAAAGAATAAACAAAGAAAATCAAAAGAACTACAGAAAAGCTATAGTCATAAGTGAAGTTGAGGATAGTCTTGTTCTTCTACTAGTCATAAGTGAAGTTGAGGCCGGATAGTCTTGTTGGTATAAAAATTCTAAAATTGATTCTTCTCTATACAAAATGTGATTATCGTTTTGGAACAAAAAAAAAGTAGAAGACGTTGACACTATGGAAGGGTGAGCATGGATAAAACTTTGTTGTGGCAGACAAAAGATGAACATTATTACATATAAACGACTACTCTTGGGGCACTGATGAATCGATGACAGGCATTTTCTTACATATAAACGACTACTCTTGGGGCACTGATGAATCGATGACAGGCATTTTCAGACAACTTTCTTCCGTGTACTCCCTTTGTCCCATTGATATTCTTGTTTCGACTCCAATGATAAATTAGTTATAAAAATAATTAATATATACTCCCTCCGTTCTAAAATATAGTTCACTTTGGCTTTTCGGATACATTATTTTTTTTTATACGCCTAGTTATACACTATGTCTATATGCATAGCAAAAGAAATGCATCTAAAAAAAGCCAAAACAACCTATAATTTGGAACAAAGCAATTATTTACATAAAATAAATTCAAATAAGACAAATGGTCAAATAAAAAGACATCGAAGTCCAAAACGACGTGACGCTGGAGCCCATCATGCCCGGTGCTTGGGTTTGACGCGTACCCGAAGGGACCATGGTGATCATGAACGGGTGGGCGATCGTCGACGGGGACCCGACACACTAGGACGAGCCCGGCGAGTTTGTGTCCGCGAGGTTCGAAAGGTGGGAGAGATTTCGAAGGGACGGACTTCGAAGTTCATCCCGCTCGCACCGGGAGAAGGATATGCCCCGAATGGCGTTTGGGCTGGCGCGACATCGAAGCTGGCTCGCCGCACCACTCAGCGCACATCGAGCCGGGTGGGATGGCGGCTGAGTAGATGGACATGACCGGCCTTCGAGATCACGACTGGGCTCAAGACTGACCTTGTGCTTGTCATAGTGCCTCGCATCCCGGTGTCCATTGTCTGAGCAAGGTCTAGTCCGAATTCTGCTATCGGATTCATCTCAATCTACATGGATGTGGATTGAGATGGAGTTCAATTCAACTTGTACTCCAATCCAGTTCAAAACATGTGGATTGAATGACAATCCAACACATAGTTTGTTCTATCCTTGGAGAATTTGTGTACCTCTAGACACAAAAAGCAGTCTTACGATCCAGATCGAGATTGTTGTAACGGCATACCTGTCTCCGGGAGGTGAAGCAGTCAAGCGGAGGACGAGAAACCCTTCATACCCTATACTATATACTATTGTTATAAGAAAAATAGTAAAGTGTTACTGTAGCGGTGCTGCCACTGCCCGCCATTTCGCCTGCACCACCATATGCCCTCTCCACCCTAACCCTGAAACCTTAACCTCTGCATCTTAGCCTTAATCCAAACTCCAAAGTGGGTTATATGCATTCTTAAAATATCAACATCATCAGCGCATATATAAGAATGAGCACTGCAATCAATATAATAGGAATACCATTGAAAACACACATGCCTTCCTAAACACAACAGATCAAAACAAAACCATGAGAAGTAAGATTGAACGACGAGCAAAGCAAAATTGCAAGACCTACAACAAACAATCATTCACCAATCCTATCAACCTTGCTACCTATTGTCATATTGGCACAAGCTCTTGATTTCAAAGCTGCAGAGAGACTAATGTGCTTTTGCAATAAGGCACTGCAATGCCCAACTCGTTCAACAACTTCAAGCATTTCAAGCCCTCGGCGCACATCTCTCTAGGAGCACTGCCATTCCTTGACCAACATTGTGGAATGTTTCCTTCGGTGACAAAGTTTAACATATTTCTCTTCAAACATGTAAAACTTAGAGGTCATTGGAATCTACAACAATACCACATTCGAACCAAAAACACACCAAAGTTCAAATCTAAACTGACCAAGAAATAAAGTACACACTGCTTGACACGTGCTGTCGCTGTAACGAGGGGTCGACGCCGTGCCCTGCCGTGCCGAGACCGGCCTGAGAGGCTGAGACACAGCCTTTCAGACAAACACGACAAAAGCCAAGTACAAAACTCGATCGCTTTGGCCCAGAAGTTCGCGCGAACAAGTGACACATGCAGCTCCAAACATCGGCCGCGCGAGAGAGGCCGGCCGAGCCCGAGATGGCCGCCGCCGCGAGGGGGAGGAGGAGGCCGCGCGGCCGCTGCTGCTGCCGGCGCCGCGGTCGGCGCAGAAGCAGAATCAGTGGAGGCGGTGGGCGCGCGAGGCCAGGTCAGTGGGGGTACCTGACGCTGCCCATGGTGGTGGTGAACCTGTCGCAGAACGCCGTCCAGGTGTCGTCCAACATGATGGTGGGGCACCTCCCCGGCGTGCTCCCGCTCTCCTCCGCCGCCATCGCCACCTCCCTCGCCAACGTCTCCGGGTTCAGCCTCCTGGTCCGTACGCTCTCCGGCCCTTTCCCCTGTTTTCCTTCTGGTTCCACTGTCCGTGGCGTTCCGTGCTGCTCGCGTCGCGGTCTTCGCACGCTTTCTTGGTGCGTTAGAGAAAGCCATCGATCTAGCTCGCCGTTTTGCGTTTGCACACTGACTTCTCGGTTCCTGCCAGTGGTCGACCTCCATCTGGAGGACGCCATGGATCGATCGATCGTCCTGCCGTTTCAGAGTTCTTGGCAAATCATCAGTGTTATTCTTCAGTGCGATCTTGTGATGCTAACAAGCAAAAAAAACATGGTTTTATTTGATGGGTTTGTCGATAGCCTGCCCCGTTGCACGTGACTTTGGTTAATTACTGAACTGGTGGATGCCATGTGAAGTATATTTAGTAGTTCAACTAGTCCGCTAGCGACAGGGGCATTGCAGTAAGCCTGGAAAAAACTAGCTTAGTGATGATTTGGCCTGATAGTATTGATCATCTTCAGCTGCCATTGACTGCTCTCTAACAGGTCGGATTGGCAAGTGCACTGGAGACGCTCTGTGGCCAGGCCTACGGTGCAAAGCAGTACCATAAGCTAGGCCTAGACACTTACAGAGCCGTCGTCACCCTCCTGTTGGTCTGCATCCCAGTGTCGCTTCTCTGGGTGTTCATGGACAAGATCCTGGTCCTCATAGGCCAAGACCCTCTCATCTCCCATGGCGCCGGGAGGTACATGACCTGGATGATCCCGGGGCTCCTGGCCAACGCGGTGATCCAGCCGCTCACCAAGTTCCTGCAGACGCAGAGCCTCGTGTACCCGCTGCTGCTGTCGTCCGTGGCCACGGCGGCGATCCACATCCCGCTCTGCTACGTCATGGTGTTCAGGACTGGCCTTGGGTACACAGGCGCTGCACTGGCGACAAGCATATCGTACTGGCTCAATGTGGCCATGCTTGTTGGCTACGTCGTCTTCTCCAGCTCTTGCAAGGAGACACGCACACGCCCGACCATCGACATCTTCAGCGGAGTGGACGTGTTCCTGCGCCTAGCCCTGCCTTCTGCACTCATGATGTGGTAATCAGTCACCAAATCCTCCTACATTTATGCTTCAATTCTCTCACTATACTGTATATATATTTTCGGTGAATTCCTATTTGACCTGTGGCTTTTTTTTTTTTTTTTTTGTTCCTAGTCTTCAATGGTGGTCATTTGAGCTCCTTACTCTGATGTCAGGGCTTCTACCCAACCCAGAGCTGCAGACCTCAGTGCTTTCGATCTGGTACAGAGTGAATCCATGATCACAGACTCAGAGTATATATATTATATATACATACATATATGCAAACATGATTTCCATACAAACAAGAATCTGCATTGACGACAACGATGATTAGCTAATGTTTCCCAAATCCTTTTGTAACAGTCTCACAAGTTTAACGTTGCTCTTCACTATACCTTTTGGGCTTGGAGCTGCTGGAAGGTACGATTCCGGTGGAACTTAGCTTTCAAGGAACATGCTTACTCTTCTTTCTCTTTGGAATCGAAGCAGCAGTTCATCATCTGACACTCTTAGTCTTACCCAACAAAAAAAAAACAGCACACGAGTAGCAAATGAACTGGGTGCTGGGAACCCTGACGGAGCTCGAACAGCAGTCCGTGTGGTGATGTCCATGGCGGGGATGGACGCGATTATCGTCAGCGGAACCCTTCTGGCGGCACGGCGCTTCGTGGGCGTCGCGTACAGCAGCGAGGAGGAGGTCATATCTTCCGTCGCCGCCATGGTTCCTCTGCTCTGCATCACTGTCATAACTGACTGTGCACATGGAATTCTTTCAGGTATATGTTGTTGCATCATTTCATCTAACATTTCAGAAAGCAATTAGTACATCATATATAATCTCAGACCCTCTGGTCTGCATCACTGTGATTGTTTGATCAAAGGCGTCGCCCGAGGGTGCGGGTGGCAGCAGCTGGGCGCGTACGTGAACCTCGGCTCGTTCTACCTGCTGGGGATCCCGATGGCGATCTTCCTCGGCTTTGTGCTGCAGGTGGGGTCGAGGGGACTCTGGATCGGCATTGTCTGCGGCTCGTTGTCGCAGACCACGCTCATGTCCGCCATCACATTCTTCACCGACTGGCCCAAGATGGTACGTACGTACGTACGTTCATTTCTCCGATCCGTCAGCAAGACTGCACACAATTTGTCGCAGCAAAGATGAACGGATAATAATCGAGTCATCTTCCAAGGCTTGTGTTGTCTCCTCTTTCATGATGCGTCATTGCGCTTGTTGTGTTGGCAGGCTGAGAAGGCCAGAGATAGGGTGTTCAGCGACAGGCCACCAGAGCCGGGGCCATGATGATGTGTGTACCCCAGTAGCGGCAGCTCTACATTTCCTGACCGGATTTGCAGGCGAAGGAGTTTGCTTGTCATTCCTGTGGGCCGTCGCATTCACGATTAGAGGGAGGGATCAGGCCATCCCCTGCAAAGTTTCTAACCTCACCAAGGCAAATGGGTTCTTGCTTTGAGATTCACCTGTTAGCAGTATCCCTGCTAACGATGACACTCGTGCAGCTGGAGCAGAAGCTGGCGAGGAGGAGGCCGGCCCATCCAGGCCAAGGAGGCAGCCCAAGCCCAATGTCAAGGTGACCGGTCCCAACTGGGTGTCGAAGACTATATATCCTGTCGTTTAGATTGTAAGAGGGGAGAAGAAATTTATGTAAACACTTACAATTTGAATTCAGTTAATCATTCCTCGCTACCTACCCCTTCTCCAAGCTTTTCCGTTCCTCCTCCTTCCCCCTTCGCTAACAATTGGTATCAGCCTTCTACCCGATCGGATCGATGGCGGGCGCCGTCTCCGTTCCGTCAACGCCGCGGTGGCCATGGATCCGCAGCTCCAAGTCATCCTCGACACGGTGAACTCCCGCTTCACCGAGCTCAACACCCGGCTTCGCCCAGCAGGCGCGCGGGCGGAGGAGCGCGCGGGGCGATGGTCGATTCGGCGCCTCGCCGGGCCGGAGGCGTCTCATCGCGGCGGCGGCTACGCTCACGCGGCCACCATCGCCACCATGGAGCAAGCCCGGCGTGGCCGCCGAAGACTCCCTCTCCGCCGCATCGCCGATCTGGAATCGGGCTGCGCGGATCCTCAAGTGGGAGCGGTCGAAGCGCCGCCTTTGTCACCCTCGAGGCGCTCTACGCCGACCGCGACGCCGAAGTTCAACGGTAACCGCATCACCGATCTCGAAGTCTTCGTGATCGCGCACGATCGCCGACGAACGAACGGGACGCCCCGGGATTTAGAGGTCCTCGCCAACGGGCTGCCCGCGTGGAGCCACACGGCGGAAGGAGGGCTCAATGAAGTCCGGTCGGCCATGCGTCGCATGGAGGCATCTCGCGGCCCTGAGCTGTTCGACAAAATGCCTCAACGGGCGCCTTCTCCATTGCTGACCCGACCCAGCGCCGAAGCCATCTACCGGGTACACCGCCAACCAGCCCGTCGTTGGGCACCGCTGGCCGGACCTGGGCTGTGACGGCCTCGGGTCCATGCACCTCCTCGGGGTATGTCGCCCAACCTTCCTCCTATGTTCGGCCGTTCATGATACGAAAAGCCATTGAGTTCCGTCCACCTCAATGGCGGAAGGCAAATGGGTTCTTGCTTTGAGATTCACCTTCGTATGAATGATTTACGATGGGAAGAATTCCACTTAATCCGATCAAAAACAGATACCCACGGATATTGAACTCGATCAAAAACTGATTTACGATGGGAAGAAACCAGAGAAACTAAACTTCTTGGAAGCTAAATACACCCCTTCGAGCTACCAATTGGAATAGAATTGGCACCGTAGCAAAACCCAACCGAGCAAGCTTGTTTTAAAGAGCAAGTTTGTTGGTTGTTTTAAAGCAAAATGCTTTGCTAATTGCCTTCTCTCGCCAAATCATGCGTAAGTGCTCTTCCCTCTAATCTCGCTTTGCTACTTGTGAAGAACTTCTTCTTCTTGGAATCAAACTTGACACCATTCTTGTTTAGCTTTTTGAGCATCTTGGTGGTCTTCTTCACCATGAGAGTAAGGTCATCAAGTTCACCATCACTTGAGTAATCATGAGAAGTCATCAAGACTTTTCCTTTGCCTTTCTTGTCACTACTAGCCTTGAATGCCAAATCTTTCTGCTTTGTAGAGGAGGATTCATCCTTGGGGTTGATGTGCATGTACATCTCATGTGCATTGATCTTTCCCAATATTTGAGTTGGATAGCAGCGGAAAGATCACCTTGATGAAGCACGGTGACAATATGCCCATATTTGTCAATGGGGAGGACATACAAGATTCTTCTCACAACATCGGATAGTGATATTTGTGTGAGTCCAAGCCCATTGAGTTCCACTACAAGAATGTTCAAGCATGAATACATTTCATTAGCAAGCATCTCAAAAGCATTTAGCTTATTCATGATAAGATGATAGTGTTCCTCACGCTTACTCTTGGTTCCCTCATGGAGCGCACAAATGTTCCATCCATAGATCATGTGCGTTTTGTGGTTCCTCGCGACGATTAAAAATATCTTTGCCAATGCCTCTAAAGATGTGGTTTTGGCCTTGGCATTCCACGCTTCATGGGAGGTCTCAAGTTCGGTGAGGTTCTTTTGCATCCTAAGGTGTTGGGTAGCCCTCGGTGGCGCCTTAAGGATTCCAACATTTTGGGCCTCAAGATATGCCTCCATCTGAATTTTCTAATAAGGAACTTCGAACATGGGAGGTGGTCCATTCCTGTGGGACATCTTGCTCTAGGCGGTTAAGCCTAATTAATGAGCACTTTCACCATACCAATTGAAAGGATCAAGATGCCCAAGAGGGGGTGAATTGGGATAATCTAAAATTTTAGCAATAAATAAAACCTACTAGCACATATTCACCCTCTTGTGCCTAGAAGTGTTTTTATAATCTACCGCACAAAGTTTTGCACCTAGATTCCAATTCCCTATTTGTAGCATCGTAATTCTACGAATGTAAAGACATGAATAGAATTGCTTGAAAGTAAATACTCAAAGTAAAAGAGAGGAAGAAGAACGCTGGCGATGTTTTTCCTTGGTATGGGAGAGTCACCACTCCCCACTAATCCTCGTTGGAGCACCCTCACAAGGGCATTGCTCCCCTTGATCCGCCAAGCAAGGATCAAGTGCTCTCTACGGCTGATTCTTTGACACCCCCCGTCGTGGTGAATCGCCCGTAACCGCTCGGACCATGGCTTGAGTCATCCACAAGCACCACCGATGATCTTCAAGCACCAAATCACCACACCAAGCCGTCTAGGTGATGGCGATCACCAAGAGAAACAAGTATGAACTCTCACTTGACCCAAACAAGCCTAATGAGAAGAGTGGATGCACGCTAGTTACTCTCAAAGCAATAATGAGTTCCTTAGTCTTCCAAATCTCAACACCTCACTAGGCTCTTGCTCTCCCTTGCTCTCAATGTGTTGTTTTAGCTAAACAAATGGGCAAGAGGTCTGAAATAGAGGAGGTGGGGTTGTATTTATAGGACAAGACCAAAAATCCAACTGTTACCCTCAATCTCAGGATTTTTGAGAGCGTCAAACACTCAAGAGGCAACCGTCGGACACGTCCGACACATTGTAGATTTCAAACTTGCAAGTAGCCGTTACAGGCCTTGGACGCGCCAAGGCCCACCTGTCGGACACATCATCCGGATAGTTCATCCCACTTGCGTGTCGCCTGCTGAGCGTCCAGAGATAGAATTTGGACGAGCGGATGCACAAACCCTAGCGTCCCGGCCGCTGCTTTCCTCAATGCGGCGCACATACAACGAGCGAGCAGCGACATCGGCATCCGGGCGCTTTGTAGGCCAACGGACGCGCAAATCGAAGCCCGTTTTAAACTTCGAATCAAATTCTTTGTGAACGGCTTCAACTCCAACCAATCTCGGGGACATTTTGCAGCTACCTAGTGCTAAGTTTGGCAAGTGTGCACCACATCTAAACATTGGACTCACCTAGGTCATGCTACCCGCTCGCACCCCCCTAATAGTGCGGCCAAAGGAAAAACAAAGTCCTAACGACTAATTCGATGTCACTCAACACCAACGACAATCGGAACTAACCGTCCTTAACCTTGTCGTCCATCCTTTGAAAACCGAAATGATTTCCATCGATAGGGGGCATGAAAACCAAGTTGCCCGAGATTGACATTACCACGACCTAACACTCTATTTGTTTCTACAAAACACACGTTAGTCATGATAATCAATATTGTCATCAATTATCTAAACCCACATTAAGAGGCCTAGATGCTCTTAGTCACCACCGCTCGACGGTGCCCATTGCCGCTCTCCTTGGCTCGCGCTTTATTCTTACACATAAGGCACAAGAAACGGTAATCTTTTCGCTGTGGGGCGGTGCTCGCTGCCCGGCGGTGCCACTTGTTGACACCGTTATAGCATAATATTACAAGTTAAATAACATGAAATAAGGGCTCAAGATAAAGACCAAACATAAGTCTAGGGGTCTAACTAACATAATTCCATGAGTTTTGGTATTCTCGTGACTTTTCGTGGACTTGATAGATAATTGCGTAGAAGAATGGAGAAAGTTCCTAATATACAAGACATATGAAGACAAGACTTAACCGCGGAAGTAACTCAACCCGAAAAGTGGACTAAAACATTCTAGAAGATACCCCGAGAGGACACCGAGGAAAAGACGGGATGCCAAGGTGGCATGACACCGGGCGCCGCCGATTATGAAATAGGCCGGCCACGGTGGGTCCCACATTGCCGGTCTCGGCTTTCTAGGTCGGTTTACCACCGACTTTGAGGTTGTATCTACAACCGCTTGTTGAAGGTCGGTTTGATCCAAGGGTTGACGTTCATCGCCAAGTGCTATATAAGAAGACCAAATTGACCCTGTGGTCATAACAATTTCATTATCATACTCATTCATCAACTCATACCCATCTAGTCCAAATTTCCAAGTCTAGACCTAAGCCCTAGTTCATACTAGAAGTAGTTAGCTATCTAGCTAGTTCTAGTTGAAGATCAAGTTCATCTTGAGTTCCTCGATAGTCAAGAAGTAGCAAGGATCATCGTTCTTGAGACTTCTCTCTTGTATTCAATCTGTAAGTACTTTTATATTTAGAATACAATTATTATGGCTTTGATCTTTATAATTATTATATTCTTATTGATATGTGTTTATGCTTGCTATGATTATATGTTTAGTTTAGTAAGATTGCTTTTATATTTTATGCATGGAATTGTATAGCATCCATATAGATGATCACTATGTGGGTGATAAGCAATGTGTAAACGTGGTGTTTATACAACGTTTATCTCGCAATTGCACCCTATATTCCGGGCCGTGGTAGATCGCGGGAGTGACAGTCCTGTTGAGTCCTTTAGAATCCACCCTCCAATGTAGGACTAGTCGAGTTTTATTATTACGGTAATGATCAAGTTTAGATCCTTGGTTGTTATTGGTAATGCTTGCCATGTGTAGAAGTAATCCAACCTTGCCATGATAGCTAGATGTATTACCCTAATTGTAGTATTCATTTGACATATATGATTAGGAGTAACTTAGGAATATTCATTCTATTCTTTCTATAACATGTTAATAGCTCGTATGATACTAGTGGCATATGATGATCTTAGACTTGGGTATTTATCAATTATATAATTATCTTTATCTTGTGACTTATCCCCGTTGAGTAATGTTAGATACATATGGCTACTCAAGCATTACACAAATCGTAAGGTGGATCTCATAACTAAATCACAATATAAATCATTAGACATCCTTTTTTTCTCTACTTTCCATAGACTCCCTTCCTTGTGGTAAAATATAAATACGATACGGATTACTCCCTGAAGTGCTACAATTGGTATTTCTATCTCGGCGCTTGCGTATATCATGTTCATTCTTTTATCAAGGCCAATCAAGAGTACCATGCCCCGCATTTCTTTGAGCGTTATTGCTAGGGTGACGGACTAGTGTATAGGTAATGCCTAGAAATGAGTGGTATACCTTGAGTACATATCCTGGTGAGATTAACTCCATTATGGATAATGGTTCTAAGTTTACATCCCACTACTAACACCGCCTAACTCCGCTTTGTTGGATCATGAGGTTAATCCCATATCCAAGCTAACATGATTAGATAGATATCCCATATATATTTCTTTCGCCTTCCTAATTGGGATCGTGTAAGAAATATCAACAACCACCGCCTTGGTGCCTAAGAGGCAAAGGATGGAGGTGGTGGTGGACCTCAAGTACTAGCCGGTGTTTCCGAATGGTGGCATGGCCAAGAAGGCAAGGCTCGGAGCAGTGGCGGTGGCGGCGGCCTGCGACGAGATGGGGGTGTACCGGTAGTGCCTCAAGAACCACATGGCAAGCCTGGGTGGGCACGCCCTAGACGGGTGCGGTGAGTTCGTGCATCGCCTCGTATGTTACCACCGGCTTCCACCGCCTACTCGCCCGAGCCGCCGCCGCCTCTTCTCGCCAAGCCCGGTGCTACAACTCCTCGTGTCCGGATTCCCCGCTGGTCTACGCCATGGAATACATTTTTATGAATGAAGCACCGATGAACATACATGAGCACAATGTCGAACACTTTTTGAAACTCGGCCTTGCGAGTTCTTCTGCCGTCGCCGGAAGCCATTTCGGTGGACCCGCGCGACTCGCTCGGTGCACCATCTGCGGATGTTACCGCCCAACTTCCACCGCTTGCTTTCGCCGAGCTACACGCCGCCCCTCTTCGCCAAACCGATGCTACTTTCTGACTGTGTCCATTCCCGCTGGTCTACGTAGTGGAATACATTGTTTTATGAATGAACCACACGTGAACCTACATGAGCACAATGCCAAATATTTTTGAAACTCGGCCTTAGCGGCCCGCGATGGGCGGCACCCGTCTCAAACCTTCTCTCGGATGTTTCAGCACCACACACTACCGGAATCGGGGCCTTTCCCATGGGGGAAAGGTGGGGCTGCTCCTTTGCAAAGGCCACACTCCGCGGCAACAACCCTTTGCGGTGAGGGGCAGCTCCGCAAGCCCGCGCCCCCTTTGTCGTGAGGCTTAGCTCGTGGGAAAGGCCACGGCGGAGAGTCGTCCCGTCCTCCGTTACTCTTTCCCCGTGAACGCGACGTCAAGCTCACGGGGAAAGACGTTCCCGTGAGCCCCTTTTGTCATGAGCAAATACACACACTAGGCAAAGTACACCCCCTTGCTTTGCCGCCGGAGTCGGTCGCTCCACGGCAAAGGTCACCCTTTTTTATATATTTTTGGTTTTAGGCTCCAAACTTTTTCTACAATTACTATATATCATATGGCACTCCATGTTAATACCATATGGCACTCCGTGCTATTTGTGGATTATTATGCTATATATGTGATATATATGCAATGTGATATATATGTGTTTATATGCAATATATATGTGGCAAATATGTCTTTGGAACAAAAAAAAATAAAAAAAATCTTTTGCCGTGAGCATAGAGCACGCTCACGGGCGTTAGTTAAATCGCGGACGTCCGCGAAGTTATGTTAACTTCGCGACGATCCGACCAACCAAACTTTCCTATCTAGGAAAATATGTATTCCCCGCTTTATCCTTTTTGAAAGCCGAGAGGCGATCCGACATTGCGTGAAAGCGATCTTCCTTTTCTTTTTTGCATGCACCGATGTCGACTTAAAAAGCAAAATATTTTTTTAAAACTACTATAACTCTTGAATGGTGTGTCCGCTTTTAATTCCGTCACGACCGGTGTGTTCTAATGCGATGAAACGAACAAAACTAGATCCCACTTGACTATCTTTTGAAGATTTTTTTTTTGATTTTTTCTAATATCAATAGTTATGTTTTATAAGTTATATACTATAAGTTATAAGTATATGTTAGATCTTGTAGTTTGGTTTTTCTGTTATGTTCTATAAGTCATACAATATAAGTTATAACGTATATTTTAGACAAGTACATCTTCTAGTTTGGTCTTATTGTTATGTTCTATAAGTTATACACTATAAGTTAAACAAAGGCATCTTCTAGTTTGGTCTTATTGTTATGTTGTATAAGTTATACGTATAAGTTAGACAATACATATTATAGTTTGGTTTTATTGTTATGTTCCATAAGTTATACACTATAAGTTATACATATATGTTAGGCACTACATCACCTAGTTTTGTCTTGTTGTTATGTTCCATAAGTTATACACTATAAGTTAAAAAAGTATAAGTTAGACAATACATGTTATAGTTTGATCTTATTGTTATGTTCTATAAATTATACACTATAAGTTATACGTATATGTTACACAAAGACATATTGTAGTTTTGGTCTTTTCATTATGTTCTATAAGTTATATAATATAAGCTATACATATATGTTAGACAAGACATGTCGTAGTTAGGTCTTATTGTTGTTCTATAAATTATACACTATAAGTTATATGTATATGTTACAAGTACATCTTGTAGTTTGGTCTTTTCATTTATGTTCTATAAGTTATATAATATAAGTTATACATATATCTCGCACAATACATGTCGTAGTTAGGTCTTATTGTTGTTCTATAAATTATACGATATGTTACGCAAGTACATCTTGTAGTTTGGTTTTTTACATTTATGTTCTATAAGTTATATAATATAAATTATACATATATGTTAAAATGATTGCATGTCGTAGTTAGGTTTTATTGTTGTTTCATAATTTGTTTGGTCTTTCTATTATGTTCTATAAATTACATTATAAGTTATACATATATGTTGGACAGTACACGTCGTAGTTAGGTCTTATTGTTGTTTTATAAGTTATACAATATAGGTTATATGTAAAACTTTGTATAACTTATACGTATATGACTTAATACTATTATAAAAGTTACTTTTATTTTATCTCCCCACCCATTACTATCCTTATACCACTATCCTGAATGATTTGTCTCCCAAAAGGAAAAAAAAATCGTGAAAAAAATACCGTAACTTAAGGCGTAAGAAAGAGAATGAAAAGAAAAAGGAAAGGAAAGTTAATGTACATAATTTGCTACTAGAAAAAAAATCAAAAAAATAAAATCTCCAAAACATAGTCAAGTGGGATCTAGTTTTATTCGTTTTAGCCACGTAGAACACACCGGTGCGGGATTTTAATTAAAAACGGATACACCATTAAAGAGTTATAGCAGTTTTAAAAAATATTTAAACTTTTTTTTAAACTTACGTCAACGCCGACATCAGCACATGCGGGAAAAAAAAAAAAAAAAAAAAAAAAAAAGAGCAATGGAAAGAGAGCGGGGGGAGAAGAAAGAGAATAAAAAAGACAATCGTCGGTCGGATCGTCCATGAAGTTAGATTAACTTCGTGGACGATCGCTAAGTAGACTTTTTGCCTGCTCACGCCAAATCGGCCATAACTTTACCATGAGCGTGCCTATGCTCACGTCAAAAAGGGATTCTTTCCTGTGAGCCACGTAGTTAGGGCTCACGGGAAAGAGCGGGAAAACGGCATTTAGGAGGGGCCTTTCCTGTGAGCCACTCCGTTAGAGCTCACGGGAAAGGGCGGAAAACGCCGTTTATGAGAGGCCTTTCCCGTGAGCTTGACAGGGTGGCTCACGCCGCCACCGTAGCACCCCCCGTTAACTTTTTTCCCATGAGCCAGGGGATATACGTGAAAGGCTAAGCCGTGAGCCCCACATCTGGCTCACGGGAAAGGCTCTTTGCCGAAGCCTTCTTTCCTGTGACCTCGATGCCGCTCCCGTGGGGGAAAAGGCCTTTCCCGTGAGCGTCCTACTCATGGGAAAGAAGGCAGCTCGGTAGTGAGAAAAATAGCGCATTGTGGCCCGTCTAACAATCCCTTCTTTCCTATGCGTTTACAGGGTGGTTTATCCAGAAAGATATGAGGCCACCACAATACCACCCATCTTTAATCTATAGGATAATATATCGTGTTTTGTGAAGGACTTTTTTTATATATCAGAATGATAGTCATGATTCACACTTTCTGTCTTTAATCACTTGTGTCGAAAGTGATGTGTCTGGCATCTAGCCTTCCGGAGACGATTGATGCTTACAAAGCGAGCTCTGTGTGTGGTCTTCAATCCTGACTCGACGCCAGAAATCAGAGCTCGAGCTTGACATGGCCGTTGATATCCTTCCATACTTGCTGCTGCTTTCCCTGGTAGCCATACCACTAGTCTTCCTCGCGCTGTCCCTACGAAGGGATGCCCAGGGGCGCCTCCCACCTGGGCCGTGGGCGCTGCCGGTCATCGGCCACCTGCACCACCTGGCCGGCGCGCCACCGCACCGCGCCCTGCGGGACCTCGCGCGGCGCCACGGCCCGCTCATGATGCTCCGCTTCTGCGAGCTTCCCGTCCTTGTCGCCTCGTCCCCGGACGCTGCGCGCGAGATTTTGAAGACGCACGACGTCAGCTTCGCGTCACGGCCGATAAGCCCCGTGGTGCAGCTCGTGCTCCGGGGCGCCCAGGGCGTCATCTTTGCGCCCTACGGCGAGGGGTGGAGGCAGCTGCGCAAGATCTGCGCCCTCGAGCTCCTCGGCGCTCGCCGCGTGCACTCCTTCCGCCCCATCCGTGAGCACGAGGCCCGCCGGCTCCTCAGCTCCATCGCGGCCGCGGCCGTGGCGGGGAAGCCGGTGAACCTCACCGAGCGGCTCAAGGCGTTCACCGCTGACACCACGGTGCGCGCCATCATCGGCGGCAGGAGCCTGCACCGCGACGCGTTCTTGCGGTTCCTAGAGGAGGCGATCGAGGTCATCCCGGGGCTGAGCTTGCCGGACCTCTTCCCGTCGTCACGGCTCGCGATGCTCGTAAGCCGCGTCCCCGGCAAAGTCAAGCGCTGCCGCAGAGACATGCTCGCGATCATCGACCACATCATCCAAGAGCGCCAGGACAGGAGAGCCGGAGGCGTCGACGACGACGAGGATTTGCTTGACGTGCTCCTGAGGCTCCAGAAGGACATGGATTCTCAGGACCCTCTCACCACCGACAACATCAAAGCCGTCATAGCTGTAAGTCCAGCTACCCGAGGGCTAGCTAGCTCTCGTCACAGATTGCATTCGTCCCTCGTTCAAAGGGCTTCTTCTTTCACAGGATCTGTTCAGTGCGGGCAGCGAGACGTCGTCGACGACGCTGCTGTGGGCGATGGTCGAGCTGATGCGGAACCCGTCGGTTATGCACAAGGCGCAGGGCGAGGTCCGGAGGGCTCTGGCCGGTCACGACGCGGTGACCGAGGACAGCTTGGGCACCCTGCACTACCTTGGGCTCGTCGTCATGGAGGCACTTCGGCTGCACCCGCCGGCGCCATTGCTGCTGCCGCGGGAGTGCCGCAGTCCGTGCCAGGTGCTCGGCTACGACGTGCCTCGTGGCACGATGGTGCTCGTGAACGCGTGGGCGATCGGCAGGGACCCAGCACTGTGGGATGCGCCGGAGGATTTCGTGCTGGAAAGGTTCGAGGAGAGTGGAAGAGACTTCAAGGGCATGGATTTCGAGTTCATCCCGTTCGGTGCCGGAAGGAGGTTGTGCCCCGGCATGGCGTTCGGGCTGGCGCACATCGAGCTCGCGCTCGCCGCGTTGCTGTTTCACTTCGATTGGAAGCTGCCGGAAGGGATGGTCGCCGAGGAGATGGACATGGCCGAGGCGGTCGCCATCACGGCACCGCCGCGATCTGATCTAGTGTTGCTCCCTGTTACTAGGCTATCGGTGTTGATGGACTAATCAAGGACAATTCACGATGTGTTGGTGAGGATGGTTTTGTTCTTGTCAGGGTGATCATTGTTGGTGGTCTAACTAATGGCTTAGACCCTGTACTAATAACTATCAGTTGCATTAATCTCTTGAGTGTTAAAGCTAGGATAATTTGTTCTTCTGTTTTGTGCTATTAATAGTCCACCAACATCCCTTTAATCTCTTGAGATCGACATTTGAAACATCCGGAGGAACACATTTGCAACATAAGTCTCAAAAACCAGTGAAACACTTGAAAATGTGTTTCAAACATACATCAATATTTACTTTTGAAACATTCAAAAAAACATCTGAAACATCCGAATATATACAATTGAAACACTACTCGGAAACATTTGAAGACACTGTGTCATCGACAACCATGTCCGATACCAACGGCGACGTCCGAATGTGGTGACGCGATGTAACACCATTGTACTGAGGACCGAGGTGGATGAGGGCACAATGCACGGTGTAATAAGGTTCTAAAACAAATAATGGGGATTTTAAGGGTCATCTGGCTGCTGTTCACTTGCAATCTTCGTCATACTTCTTGCCCAGCCACGCATGCGCTCGCCCAGAGCCCTGCCTGTGAAAGCTTCTCGCGCCAAGCATGTTGCTTGGGATGTAATCCCTAACTGAAGGTCTAGATAATGATAATTAATACCTCCTCCAAGGCAAAGCACATGACTAGACAAGGTCGACAAGGATGCACACTGTCATAAGCTTGCCTTGGGAGAAACTGGAACAAGGCTTTCAGTGTAAGAAGCAATGCCAAAGTAGCGTACACTTTCCGGCCATTCATGGCCCAAGATGTCTTCATTTGGTCCAAGGTACCTTATGTCATCCATATCAAATATTCCATCCTCATGTGGAATGCCATGTTCCAAATTGTAATCAATGACCTGATTACCTCCTCGCATAAGAATCCTACAGCTGGGAAGCAATGCCAATGGATAGAATCTGTCTCGCACATCTATTCCATAACGACAGCTCCAATTCGGATTTAGAACATCACTTGTCATGAATATCACTACTTGTTGCATATACTTTAAAAAAGACAGTAGCGCATAGCTCCCCACCAAGCTCATTAAGATAAATATCTTTACCTTCATCTTCAGCCATATGATATATGTTGGGGAGCAATGAAGTGACACCAAATGTTTCGTCAACAAGGCTGAAGCGGAGTAACCCCTTGGGATCAGGGTATTGATGATTCTTCTCCTTATCGATGAAATAGAATAGATACCCCTTGTAGTGTGTGGCAGTCCTCTGTGGCACCAAGATAGGGTATGGTGGATCAACCAAGGTTTCCCTCCAAGAATTCTCTTCACCATTAATGGTGAAGACCTCCATCCCCATTGCAACCATCTCAGAATTACTACTGTGGGAACGGTAGAAGGAGCGCACAACCTTATATTTGCCGGTGGAAGCGTCAAGGCCCAAGCCAACTGGGAGGCCACATTTGTCCTGGTGCTGGCTTTGGGGTAGTGCAATGGCATCCCTTGTGGCCGGATTGAAGACATAGGCCCTGGTGTCGGTGGGTAGCAGCATTAAGCCGTCACAGTGTGCTATTGTGGACACTTTAGTGAACTCGGTACAAGGGAAATGCCTCTCGTAAACAAGTGTTGCAGTACCCTTGGTGTTATGTTCTTGTAAAGACCATCGGTAGAAGCGGATGTTGGTGGAGAAAGCCCCAACGACAGGACCAGGCTTAACAAGAACCTCGGGTGTCACGAGCAAGGAGGACGACGGGTTTCGGTGCAGTCTCTGCTTGGAACACCGGAGATGTGCAAGCACAAAGGAAGGGTCGGATATGATGGCCAGCCACGCCTTGCTGACCGACTTGAACCTCGCCAGGGATTCCACAGGAAGGCGGATTAATATCTCCCACACAATCTCGTCCGGCAACTCGAAAGTCTGCCGCTGATGGGCACTCTTCTTCTTCGTCCTCGTGTATACCTTCAAGACCATGGCGTCAAACAACATGCACGAATTAACAATGACTTGACTGGTGAGGGATACCGTATTGGCTATGCTGACTTATGAGTGCGGATGGATGGTTCCTAGTCGAATTCGAACACTACCTATCTACGGACTTATGGGGATTTACTTTTTTGCTAAGGAAAAAAATGAAAACATCAGATCTGAGAGCTCAAAGTGGCTCAGATCCGTAAAATGCTTTCGGTAATAGGACAATATATAGATACGGAAAATAAAATGAAATTTGGTAGCGCGTTTGAGTACCATGTCATGCGCGGGACCTGACCCACTGATGCTGCTCCGGTCCTCCGCCGCTGCGGCACGCGAGGTGACGTGGACCCACGACGCGCCCACTGAAGGCGCAAACACAAATGGTGGCGCAGGAGCAACAGAAGCAGACTTTGACTTCAGCTGGATTCCGATCTTCAATTCACAATGTGTTAGTTATGGTTTTGTTGTTTTTAAGGTGATCATTCTCGGTGTCGTCGGTGGTCTAGCTACTATCTTAGAACCTATACTTATTAACTATCAGTTGCATAAATCTTTGAGTGTTGTTCTCATTTTTGAGAATATTATTTTTTTCAATTTTGCTAAAATTGATATGAATAAATTTAGTAATTTTTATGCACAATAAGCATTTTTAAATTAATCATTTATTGATTAAATTTTGGTAGATTTCTATCTGGATCCCAAATTAAATATTATGAATATATTTATAAATCTAATTTAAAATAAAATTAACACGACCAAAATTCTAAATGACTTTGGGCGTGTTTGCTTGTAGGCCACTGCTAGCCACACCGTTGATGTGTCTCCCACACTATATGGTGAAACTTCCACTTTTAAACTACAATATTCTCGTGGCTGCTTTCATTTAATGCTCAACCAAACATCACCTGACCTTGAGGCTCTTTATTTTTGGATGTCCGGAGCACTTTGTAAATTACTATTGAAGCTTAAGAAAATTTAGGAAGGCGCCCCCCCAACGAAATTTACAAAATCCTTAGTAAATTACTATTCAAGCTTAAGAAAAATTATCTCACATGATGAAGTTGACCCTGATAATCCCAATGATGTTTTGGGCTAGATTGGCCACTGGTTGTTTAGCACGGTTTATGCTTAGATGGCACACGTTTATGCCTCTCTCTCTCTTTGAGGAACCTAGAGGGGCCGGTGACCCAACAGGAAAAAAAAAAATAAAATAACGGCACAAAAGAATCTTTACAAGAGCTTAGGAGACAAAAAAAAAAAAAAAGCGAAGCAAAGAAAAGCATGAAAAAGAAAGAGGGGCCTAAAGTTTAAGATTACAACAAAATTTTGCAATTTTGCACCCATTCTTCAAACTGAACACTGAGCCTTGGTTTAACTCCATGCATAAGCCAAAGATGGTTGAATACCTCTAGAGATAAGATCATTTCTGCCTCTCTTGTCACTCGTCACAAACTGTAGTAGTCCAATCTTTGTGCCGGCCGGCAGCCCGGGAGGGAATAAATTCGATGGGGATAGTCCGCACTGATCCGCGGTGGGCACCTGTCGCCTACGGCTGACGCGTGTCCCGTTTGAGCCGCAGTGGGCAAATTCGGCATGAGCTACGGCCCGGCTCGTAACTGAGCTGGGCTCCCAAAACTGCACAAGGACGGACCCATTTGGTTTTGGTTTTCTTTCTTCGTAGAGAAGGATCAAGCTAGGGCCCACCTGGTTCTTCGTAGAGAAGGAGCAATCCAGACTTGCGGGAGAAGGATGCCGATTCCCGCGGCAGCAGTTCCAAATCCAGATCGAGACGCGCGCTATCAACGTCAGAGCCACCGCCAGAACTGGTCGAGGAGAGGAAGCTGTCCGTGGCGCCTTTCTCGCTGGCATCTCAAGGTCCACGAGGTCTCTTCCATGAAGCACCAGTCCGAGGAGGCCGTCCAAAACCATGATTTGCCACTGGAGTTGCCGGCACCATCGGAGAAGAAAGCCGGATGTGCGTCTCCTACTCGCTCAAGCAAAGCGAGCTGCGTTTTCCAAGCACAATCAGACATTGAGCAGCTATCTGCACCATCGACACGGGCCGCCAAGCTGACAGACTCTGCCCAAAGCATAGATGCTATCGATCCAATCATAGATGACGAGCGTATCATCTTTGATACTTCATGCTCTAGTGAAACTCGTACATTACATGGATTTACTGTTCGCGCACAATGATATGAATAACATCTATTATAGCTAGGTTTGTTTCATTGGTATGTATGTGTGATAAGTTTGTAGCTGTGATCGCTAATCTGTCGTTGTGGTATTTGTATGGCTTTTCAACCATGTCCCTATGTGTCTATAGAGTGGAGGATGGTTTGAATTTTAGAATGATCAGTTCCTCTGAAGAAACAATATGTGTAACTTGTCATTTCCTTTTCTGAACATGCTTGTATAGGCAATGGGCAGATTTCAGTCTTCATACTGTAATGTATCTTTCTGTCGGCCGGACATCTTATTATTTTCAAGGAAAATACATGATGTATCTAGTGGAAAGATTGATATTAGGAAGCTCTGTAACGTTGATGTTAGTGATGCAAATGAACAGTCTATTATTTTGAAAAAAGATTGTACTGAACTTTATGTATTCAGTCAGCACTGTATTCAGTAGTCATACCTTCAGTATCAGTAATTCGATAATTGAGTCAGTAGTTCATCCTTTTCAGCATTTCATTATTTCTGAGTAGTTCCGGGTTGTAGCAGTTTTGGCTCTGAGTCAGTTTACATTGATACCTGAATGACAATTGTATGACTGTACTGCAGAAAAATTGCATACCTGGTTCTAGCACGTTATCATTTCTTATTTGCTGGGAAGCAAAATCTGTTTTATTAGAGTTAAGTCTGTTCAAACATTGCAAGAAACTTCAGTTTACCTTAAAAATTCACAATTCTATTTCTTAATCATGTGCAACATCAATCGCGTACAAAAAATAATGACACTTGACTAAGGATTCATGATCTTTCAGAATGCTTGGTTTACTGTACTCTCATAATCTTTCAATATGTAGTCTCAGGATGAAGCATTTACCATGAATCTATACAAATTTTAGTTACAGATTAGGTTTGGGTGAATGAAGTATTGTATACTCCTTTTTTTTTTTAATAATCCATTTGTAGAAGCATGCCTCTCATTTACCTTCGTTTTTTCCCCTGGCAGCTGTTGAGCTCTGATGAGACATGGATGTACGCATGAGCATGGACCTCAGTCCCAACGTTGCTGTGAACCAATCATGATCATCAGAAAAGACTTGTCTGAACTGATCAGGAAGGATGGGAGCTAGAGCTGTGTTGCTGCCAACATGGTCCATCTGCTCTTAACCTCTAATTAATCCTGACATTGTATTCTTCAGTTTCTCCTTGTAACTATGAGCAAGAAGTTCCTTTGAAATAAAAAATTGGACCATGGGTTCCCTTGTCATGTATAAGTGAAAAATGTATCAAAGACATCTACAGTTTATGATCTTGAGATCATGCCCCTATACTCTGTCTGGAAAAGCAAAGCAGAACATAGGTCAGGGGAGGACGATATTCCTGACGAAACTAAGAAAATTAAGGTGGATTTTTACCATGCATAGAACTAGAATAACCAGAGATATTGTTGCGTTTATGAAGCAGATGTGTCTCAATGGCACATAAAAATTCCCATGGTAATAGCAAAAGGAAACAAAAAAAAAAAAATTCTCTGTAAGAAGAGTAGCTGAAACAAGTGTCGGAACATGAGATAAGAAAAGTCCATGACGGCCATGGGGGCTCAAAATGCGTATTTATTTCAGATAAGAAAATTACAATGTGCATTTACAACTTATAGCATCTGTACAACTGGCTGTAACAAAGCAGTTTAGAACAAAAGGGTTGCATATTACTACTCAATTCTTTCTTCAAAACAGAAGCATATTACTATTCAATTGGTTTTCTGAGCTAAAATCTTCCTAACTTGCATTTTGGGCCTTGACTCGGACGAGCTTCCTTGCAATCAGATTGTGTGGACACTCCTCTCTTCCTTCACTCCAGAAAACACCAGGGAAGCCTAAAATGCAGTCACCATCCCTGTTACAAATACATATGATTAGAGTTAAGAGCATTGCATTTTACAGATATCATATAGAAGTGCGATAGCTGCACTTGTATTGTCAACTCCATCTTCAAATTTAATGCACTCGCAAGATGAAAGATAAATCTGATGAGCTTTCCATAGTCTTCACTGACTGCACTAACAGCAACTCAGTAGAAGAGACTACTTGCTACTTACAAAATAACTGGAAAGTAGCTTTAACTATTGCTACCTAGTCATCTCTAGCTACTTACAAAATAACGTGTGTGAGGCAATATGTACCTCCGATTGGCTTAAATGGTTGGTTCAATGCTGGATTGAAGCGATGTAGAGAGAGGTGCTGGTAGGCAACTGAACGCAGCGTCGTTGTCTGCGGCCTCTGTCGATGACACTGAAACTGAAATTTTCGATTCAATGCGGCCTCTGTCAATGACACTGAAACTGAAATTTGCGATTCAACAATTCTTTTAGTGAGTGCGTCCAATGCTTATTGGTAGCTGCCTGCATGATAGAAGAACAAAAAGGAGCATAGTTATACTCTGCTGATTACTCTGCTGAAGGTATTACCACAATGCTACTTGAAAGAAGGAAGATGATGCATATAACATCACTGTGCCTCCAGAGAATGGAAACACACCTTTGCACAAAATAATATTTCCAGAGATAGCAAATGGATGAAGATAGCAGTGGCATGTATGTTATGATCGTTTTGTATTGAATAAAAATCAGATAGCATCAAGTATTTGACTATTTGTATCTTAGCTACAGCATTCAGGAGTCAATGTAGAAACCAGCTGTTGTCGATTGCAATGTGATGGTAGCTAGCATCACCATGGATCGTTAATATAGCCTTTTTGTACCAAATACATCAATAGTATTTTTCAGCTCTGAATATTTGCATCACTACTAGCTGGGAGCAACTTCTGAAAGCTAGCACACTTGGATAGGATTGTAAACTGCATATTTGGAAATTTAAATGTGAATAAAAGTGGTAAATTTGTACACTCAAGTGATTGTGCAATGCATAATGTGAACCACCAAATTAATTAAGTCACTAGCTTGCCTGAACTGACCAGTCTAGAAAATGCACGTGTATATGGCCAATGCTAATTAACCTCGGACGGTCAGACCAATTGATAAAGGAGTTCCTTTTAGCACTTTTCCTCTATTTCTTACACCTGACTCCAGAGTCCTGACTAGAACTTTCGATTCCACCAAGATGTTGAATTGGTCAGAAGTCAGGAGTCGGGTCATGTAAGAACTTCCACTGTTCCATGTTCGCAGTGACTACTAAGGCAACTGATCGATAGCTACAGGACTGCATTTTAATGTCAAGATCAGACCAACAAACATAGAAAAATTAGCAGACACGTGCACGGGATTTGTTCTTCGCTTGCCGGGTCATGTAAGAATTTCCATTGTTTCATTCCATGTTCGCAGTAACTACTGAGGCAATTGATCGACAGCTACGAGACTGCATTTTAATGTCAAGATCAGACCAATAAACATAGAAAAATTAGCAGACACGTGCACAGGATTTGTTCTTCGCTTACTTGATTCCTCAATTTTAATGTAAATTATAGAACAAACTGATCGGAAGAAAACAAACAACAAACAGCCCCTTCAGGGTCCGGTGATCTTGACACTCGTCGGTCACTTATTTTAATTAGCCTTGTGGCTAAATTCCCCTGTTGCAGATAGTGAACCATGCGTGTGTGGATGCAAAAGATGGCACCTTTAATCCGAACCCACAACTCTCACCTGGTGCTCCTCCGGCCGTCGGTGGCGTTGTCGTTCCGTTCACCACCGTGGGCGCGGGCGCCAGCGCCGCGACGGTAGGCTCCGACAGCTGAAGCAGCGAGGTGCTTGTGAAGGAGTACTGCTCATACCTGTAGTTGCACAGCAGATTATTGGCACACCTGGCCACCTGGGACGTGTGGAGAGCGAGCAGCAACAAGCAAATGAACTCACCTGCGGAGCGGTAGCGTGGATTCGGAAGTCCTTCCCGGGTTCGCTCCGCGTTGAGATCTCGCCGCCACAGCGCACGAAGGCAGCAGAGGGTGCCTGCGGTGGTGGCGCAGGGGTGAGCGTCAGAGTTCGTGGATTTGGAAGATCGATGGGATGCGGAGCCGGACGACGAGGCAGAGAGGGGTTGCGCCGCGGCGGTCAGGCGGCGGCGGCGGCGGAGGAGGATACAGCTGTACCGAAGGAAACTGGACTGGAGCCCTGGGCTGCGCTCACGGCTTCACACACGAGCGAGCTGACCAATCAGCCGGATGCGCGAGCGGCCGATGAGCCGAGCCGAGTTATCCAGTGGGCAGCGGCTCCCAGTTCAGACTAGACACGCGTCATGCTTGGATGAGGGGTGCCCAGTGGGGACTGTCCCCACTGAATTCGCTTCCGGCCGGGAAGGCGATGGAGAGAGATGATACGAGGTTGCGGCATGGCGCTGCCGCCCCTGCGCCGTACGCCACCAGCCATCCAAAAAATAGTCCTCATGATACTCCCGTGACTGAAATCCAACTACTTCAGTGGATGAGATAGCTTGACTTGGTCTGTGACGTCCTGTAAACTACACGCCCCTTCTGACTACGAGTCGTGCACAAAAGACAAAGGTCCCAGGAGGTACCCTGTTCGCTTGAGCTGAAATGAGGACGTCAACCAAACAAGTCCCTGGAGGATCACAGGCAGGCTTGCTGCAAGCGATTCTTCAGGGTTGCAACCAACCAAGCCCGCAAGCACTTGGTGATGGATCCGCTGGCGGCAATGGCAATCAAGATTGTGGTCGATGGAGCATGGGCATGGCCTTCAATTCGTTCGCCATCGACGATGTTTCTTCCAAAGCTGAGCGAAAGAAACAGCCCAACCTGAAAACCATATACATATGCCACAACGTGGTACACGGTGCTCATTTTGTTATTCGTGTCGATCTCGCCCCCACACCAATTCCCATCCATCGTGTAGTGATGATTCGCCAAGCATCCGCCGTCGGATTAAAATCCGGCGCTCCATAGCATGTCGCGGTTGGCGGTTTTCGACGGCGACGGCCGGCAGACGAGTGTCCATAAATCCCGCGCGAAGTGGAATACCATGCCAGCAACCACTTCAGATACCATCAGTCCAGCCCGGACAAGACCTCCGCTCCGCTCCACTCCGCTCAGCTCCCCACACGCACCACCGCACTAGCTACCATGGTCGCCGCCGCCCTGCTGCTCGCGCTGCTCCTCACAGCCGTGCCGCCGCTCTCCGCGTCGGCGGCGGGCGACGCGCACCCGGGCTACTCCGACGAGGTCGGCACCCGCACGGTGGACACGGAGCTGCGGCGGCTGGAGGAGGAGCGAGGAACCGGGCGCCACATCATCGACATCACGCACGCGTACGTGCCGGACCTGCCGGCGTTCGCGAACGGTGCGGTGACGGGGCCCGTGGTGCGCCTCAAGGACTCCATGGCGGACGGGTCCGAGTACAACCTGTCGGAGCTTGGGATGGACTGCCACACGGGCACCCACGTCGACGCGCCGGGACACATGAACCAGGGACACTTCGCCGCCGGCCGAGACGTCGACAAGCTCGACCTCCACCTCCTCAACGGTGAGTTTACTACGTACGTCGATGAGGGTCTGGACATGACCCAAGCCTTCGATCGGGATCACGACTCGGCTCAGGACTAATTAACCTTGTGCTTGTCGCGTCCCGGTGTCCATTATTGAGTAGTAAAAGCATAGCTTATTCTTCCGTCGATAATTTAGGCGCATTATAGTTCCCATCAGGATTGAAAACGGGCCGCAACAATCAACCTGGAACGGACCAATCCCTGATGAACTCTGCATTAACCACCCTGCACATCTTATCTTGCCAGTCGTAAAAAGAAGAAAACAATCGTGCTGCCGGCCATCCAAGGATGAGTTGATATCAGGTGGCGGCGTGGCGCTGCCGTCTCTGCGCCGTATACGCCACTAGCCCCACTAAGAGCAAGTATTATAAAACTGTTTTAGCCGGATAAGAGAAGTAGGAAAAAGTGTCACATTAGAGAGAGAGAGTATGAAGTTGGCGCTTCCCATTTCGCGCGGCTGTAGCATAAGATACGAGAAAAAGTTACTCTTCCAACCAGTACGTGAGACAGAAGTGGCCTGTGTATGCAAGTAATAAATGTTAAAGTCTGCATTACAGTCGGCTCTTACGGTTAGGCTCAATGGCGACGCCACGTTATAGTTTCCTGGTGCACAAGTCACCGGGGTAAACAAGTTTAACCATTGAACGAATGTATTTTCACCGTATAATTTAATAAATTTGTGTAAGGTACTTAAACAGTGCACCATGGTTTATTTGCTAGCCAATCGGGCTGAGGCTATTATAATCGGTTTGTTAGTAAAGGCCGGTTAGACTATTATACTTGGGTCGCTTGTTAGTAAAGGTTATTAGTGACGTGGAACAAGCATAACGTCTGTTAGCAGCCGGCTGCTGGCTGGCTTATTATTATTGCTCTAAAAGGAATTACTAGTCTTGTTTGATCGCTTCAAAACTTTCTTTGACTACTGTTTGTTTACTGCCCTATATATTGTTTATTTTATCGATCTGGTGACCAGTTGTGCGCATATAGTACAGTACCTCGTAGAGTCATAGTCGTAGGTTGTCGCTTTCAATTGGGATCATGAAACTAGCGTGATTGCGCATGCTGACATGAAACCTAGCTACTCTAGGGACTGACTTTTGGTTTCGCGTACCTGCCCTGACTATGGGTCGTGCACAAAAGACAAAGGTCCTCGCTTGGCTAGACACGTACTATAGTACTCCCTTCTTAAAAAAAAAGAATACTGGAAATCGATCAACTTGATTAAAGTCTGATCAAGGAGGGTGATGGCGCCAACGGAGCTGGAGGAGATGAAGAGTAGACGTTGCATATTTTGTTCTTCTCCTTAGCAATGTGGTGCTCTTTTGATGTGAACTGTTAGTTGCAGTTTCTTGGGGTTAACTTGTCCCCCATGGCTGCCGTTATTTTCTGAACTTTCTTTGTTGCTGTCTGAAGTATCCTAAACTCTTTGTATTTCCGTTACTTAGTAATGAAAATGGGGCATCCCCTAGTTCAAAAAAAAAAAGTCTGCAAGTTTATACGTACTAATTAATATTAGTTTTATGTCTGAAACAAACTTTATTTTGAAAATATACTCGGTTATAAATTTATTAATACTAATTTTATAGTATATTATAAATGTTAGTAATCTTTTATATTAGTTTAGTTAAAGTTAGAATCAATTAATTTCTAGAAACGAAAATTGCATGTTTCGTGGAACGGTGGGAGTCCAGGTCTCCAGCACACCCCTTCCTTCTAGTTCTAGCAATCAATCAAGATTGTGCTCGATCATCGAGCATATAAACGCCTTCGCCATCGAAGATTATTACACCATCGGCCGTCCAGGATACTCGCTCCATGGTCGCGCTCGCGCCACGGCAGCGCAGCATTCAGTAGCCGCCGCTACCGTGTGGTTGTCCGTTTGCGACGGCGACGTGGCGGCCGACGAGTGAGTGTCCATAAACTCCCGCGCGCCGTGGAATAGTATGGCAACAGTCACTCTCCAGTGCCGTGCCAGTGACCACCGCCCGCCCCCAAGTCCAGATTCCATCGGTCCAGCTCGCCCCGAGACCTCAGCTCAGCTGAGCTCCCCACACGCACCGCACAGCCATGGGCGCCGCCGCGCTGCTCCACTTGCTCCTCCTCGCGGCCGCCGTGCCGCTCTCCGCGTCGGCGTCCGCGGCTGGCGACGCGCACCCGGGCTACTCCGACGAGGTCGGCACCTGCACGGTGGACGGCGGCGCGGGCGTGGGCGCGGAGGTGCGGAGGCTGGAGGAGCGCGGCGGAGGAACCGGGCGGCGCATCATCGACATCACGCACGCGTACGTGCCGGACCTGCCGGCGTTCGCGAACGGGGCGGTCACGGGGCCCGTTGTGCGCCTCAAGGAGTCCATGGCGGACGGGTCCGAGTACAACCTGTCGGAGCTCAAGATGGAGTGCCACGCCGGCACCCATGTCGACGCGCCGGGACACATCAACCAGGCACACTTCGCCGCCGGCCGAGATGTCGACACGCTCGACCTCGACGTCCTCAACGGTGAGCTACCTACTACCGTACTACGTCGTCGATCTCAAACATCCCCCTTGCGCGCGATTGAGGGCCGGCATCAGTTCGGATCAACATGGTTGGTGGGGAGCGAGGGTGAGATGAGGAAATTCGTGATTCCCCGATTCTTTAGCCACCACTCACTGGTCAAGTGCTTGTCCTCTAGCGTGGCATCTTTTCTCTAGGACTAGGATCAGGATCTGCCGTCAAGAACTAGGTGCCACACAAAGTTGCAAAAAAAGAAAAACAAAAACAGCTAGGTGCCAGTGCCAGTGCCACACAGAAAAAAAATAGTAGACTGCGTTAACTTTCTTCGACTTGTCGAAAGCGACACTAGCATGTACATATATGATCGTCTTCGTTCCAACGATGCAACTGAAAAAGGCATTGCGTCGTGTAGGGCGGCTTCGGTAGTCGGCATCAACAAGCTGTTCGAATTGGAGCCCAACGGGGGGCCTCTCGTCAAATTTCTTATTTCCATCATGCCTCATCATCCCCTTCCTATTTCTAGCAAAAAATGATTTTTAATCACAAAGACTCGGGAGATGCACAGAAACATAGGGGTTCATTCATCAGAGCTTCAGATGCACATAACCGGGGTTGAATTCTTGCAGATGATGTTTTCACATTCAGAATGGATGTGGGAAAGGCACCCAGTTCTGAATTTTGCATGTCACACTTGATTATACACAGTTCATATTGTAAATGCTTTGACTGACCATGATTGAATCCTCTTCTCTGGACAGGACCTGCATTGCTAGTTGATGTTCCGAGGGACACAAATATAACAGGTAGACCACTTTCAGTTTTCCTTTCAGTGAACTAGCTACTTTACCAAATTATCTGTTGAACCGCCTCGTTCACAACTGTTGCTCTTAGTCAGATTTTGATCCATACCATCATTTGTTGTCTGCGCACACACATACTATCATCTGGCAAAGATTCATATGACATGGTTTGAGATGAGCATACATTCACTTCTGTGATGCTAAAACAGATGGTGCCAGTTTCTCTATCAAGGCTTGTGTGCTAGTGTGGCTCCAAAGGGTAGACCTATGTTTGCTGCCTAGGATTTTCTAGTAGTAATAGGTATACTAAACCCCAATGACTCTATGCAGCTAAAGCAATGGAATTCCTAAGTATCCCGAGAGGAGTTCGCCGAGTTCTATTTAGGACACTGAACACTGACAGGTGTGGCTTATGAGTTTACACCATTCAAATAGCACTAGACAACCATTTTATGGATTGTACTGAACGTGTGAGCAAATGTCTTTTAGGAAGTTGATGTGGCAGAAGGGAGGTGACATGAGCTATGTTGGATTTACAGAGGATGGCGCGCAGTGGTTAGTTGACAACACTGACATAAAGCTAGTTGGTAAGGAATTATGTCCCTGACTGCATACAAATGAGGCAAACCTCGTTTCTCTTCCTCTTTTTTATCCCTGACAAAGCTTTGTTTTCCTTACGTGTTGGTTACCATCTGTTCATAACATTTCGTTTTCATAAACCTGACACACACTTGCCTGGAATCCATAATTGGGGACAAGCTCACTTTCAATTTATTCTGTGATATTTCTTGGTGGGTCAGTTGAAACTTACAAAATACTGCTACTGCCAATTATGCAGGAATTGACGGTCTATCAGTTGCAGCATTTGATTACTTGATCTCTGCCCATGTGGTCTTTTTCAAGACCCCGGTAAGATAGATATAGTTTGCTGAACAACACTTGAAGCACACTCAGATAACTTCGGCTGCATTTAGCGTACCTGTAATCTCATTCTGTTATTCCCTTATTCTACCGCAGAAGATTCCCATGTCTATTGTTAAGCGGGTGCTACTGACTAGTGACTAGTGACTAGTGACTACATGACTAAAAAAACATGTTTGTTCATCGCATATCATCAAAACCATTGATTAATTTTCCCTTTATTATACCAGGATATAATCCCTGTTGAAGCCCTGAAACTAGACGACATTGAGGCAGGAATATACATGCTGCATTGTTTACCTCTCAGGCTGGTTGGAGCCGAGGGTGCACCGACCAGATGCATCCTCATCAAGTGATCGTTCCCTGTTCTTGCTGGAGGTGACACTGTATCATGCCAGCTGAGCTGATGCTTCATCGTGGCCAACGTATTGGTTCGCAGTATTAGTCATTTGAAACGAAATATTGTATGCCCGTGGATATGCTTGTGTATGGACAATAAGGAAGCATCTGTACTTCCATCAATAAAGTTGCTTTTGGTAAGCCGGTAATGTAAGACAGACCTGCAGTTGACTGTAAACTAGAGGCCTGAGAGGCTGAGACCTCGTACCTCACAAATGGCAGTTATGCTGAAATCAACATAAGTCCTGAGAAAAAAAGACTTTTTTTTCAAAACCGAGGCATTTGCCCTGTCTTGCATTAAGAGAAGTTAGAAAGTTTTACTGCCTTGTGAGAACCCTAGCGAGATGCACGGGCGCACACAAGACGGGCAGACTAACACAAGACACCGGCTCAAACGGTGGTGCGTCGATAGGTGTTTTTAAAGAACAAACTAACTGTGCGACCGACGGTAGTAGCATAATGCACGGGCGCACACAAGGCGGGCAGACTAACACAAGACACCGGCTCAAACGGTGGTGCGTCGATAGGTGTTTTAAAGAACAAACTAATCTGTGCGGCCACCGGCGGTAGTAGCATAAACCACGGGTCGGGCGGTCGGCGCCTATGAGGCCTGCTGCGACGTGGGCGGCGCGAACGGAAAGAGCACACTCACAGCCCGGCGCTTGTAATCCGGGACGTGTCCCCTGAAGTGGCTGAGGAGTCGCTCCGTCACCGCGTCATCGGGGGTGGACGAGGAAGCGTTGTCGGGACGACCTTCCCACTTGTTGAGGAGCACCCGCTGGCCCTCCTCTCCGGTCGCGGGTCCCTGTAAACTTGGCCGCCACGCGGGAGCTACGCCTAAAGACTTCAGCGCCCAATTAAGCTTATTCTAGAAGTATAATGCCTTTATTTAGGCAATTTGTTGTTGCCTCACATCTGCAATGTGTTGAATAAATCCAATTAGGCCTGGCCCATTTATAATTAATTAAATTAAATTAAAGTTGCAATAAAGGTTTGATCCCACTTAAGAAATGACAGGAATTAAAATTGGTGCCGTGCGCAACAATTTCCTCCTCTGATGTTGAAGGGAACTCCCTAGCGACCTGGGCTATCAAAAGCGAACAGCTCAGTCGCCGTAACATTATTGCTCAGTCGGCGCTCATCTTCTTGCTTCCTGGACTGCGAGCTCGTGGCCATGTCTGCTTTCCCTCCTCTGATGGCGATGCTCCTGCTCGCCTCGACACTGGCGCCGCGCGTTCCTGTCGCGCGGGAGGCGGCACCAGCGCCGCCCACCCGGCGTACACCGACGCCGCCTTGGACGCCACCGCCTACGGCCCCGCGGACTCCGCCGTGCCCGTGGAGGCGGGGCTTGAGGAGTACGGCGGCGGGCGCATCGTGGACATCACGCACGCGTACCGGCCGGAGCTGCCGTTCCCCGGGCGGGACGGGCTCGGCGCCGTCACCCGGCTCACGGAGTCCATGGCCAACGGCTCCGTCAACAACGTGTCGGAGCTGCGCATGGTGGTGCACTCCGGCACCCATGTCGACGCACCGGGCCACATGGTCCAGGAGCACTTCGAGGCCGGCCTCGGCGTCGACAAGCTCGACCTCGACGTCCTCAATGGTAGGCTGAATGCGTTCGTTCCTCCGTTTTTTTCCTCCGTTTCAGAATGGATTCTGGTATCCAGTTGAGGTGAGGAAACATTGTCAGGTTCAGAATGGATACGAAATTGACTGAATGAGTATATTGTACTATCACAGTACCAGTGTTTAGACCATGTTTAGAGTGCAGAGATTTTACATAGATTTTGTAGGACTTGTGTATGAGGATGTTTTGACCCAGACAAACCATACCAAATTTCTGCATTCTACTTCACTGTTAAACATTCTGCATGTAAAAATGGATTCAAACCCACGAGGTTCTATATGAATGAACATTGATTTGACAGATTTTGATCTCTGTACAGGGCCTGCGCTACTCATTGATGTTCCCAGGGACACAAACATAACAGGTATCATGCGTGATGTTTTCAATGAACATTATTGTACAGAGGTCAATTTGTGTATCAAGTGCAACATCATGTGCAAGCTTGTGTTGATAGACTAACATTAGTTACACAAGTCTAGTGTTGATTTTCCTTTTATATAGGATGTAAATGGGGGCATGTATAGTACCTAGTAGTGTGTCTTGATACCCACTTACTCTATGTAGCTCAAGCAATGGAGTCCCTAAATATCACCAAAGGAATTCGCCGAGTTCTTTTCAGAACATTAAACACTGACAGGTATGACTATTCTTCATCAGGATATAGTATTGCAAAAATCCAAATATCATTAGACAACTGTCGTGTAGACTGCTGAACATGCAAACAAATGTTTTCTGGCCAGGAAGCTAATGTGGACTAAGGAAATCGACACGAGTTTTGTTGGGTTCACAGAGGATGGTGCACAATGGTTAGTTGACAACACTGACATCAAGCTAGTTGGTAGAAATTATAACCCTCGCAACATATGAATACTAACAGATACTTGGCTGCCTGAATGAAAGCTTGATTTCTCTCGTGTGTTAGTTTCCATCAGTCCGTAACTTTCTTTCTCTTGATTCTTCTTTGACATTTTGCTACTTGGTGAATCGGTACATATACTAACTTACTGATATGGAAAACTATGCAGGGATTGACTATCTATCAGTTGCGGCATTTGATCACTTGATATCAGCACATTTGGTCTTTTTAAATAGACAAGTAAGATAATGCAGTTTCTCAGCATGTGTGTGGCATCATTGCACTATTCTACTGCAGAAAATTATATGTCCAGGTTATCATATGTAACTCAATGCATATGCATTACATATAGGTTTAGCTAAGTATTGGCTCTAGAATTCCATGCCAACTAATCTTTTGGGGTCTGTCCTTGCGTCAATTTTCACTCCATGTGTAGGTGATAAACAGAATGGATTGGACATGTCATCTAAAAATATGTATCATCAACCTGTATTAATGACATGTGGTGTCAGACCCCCCTTATCATTGACTAGCTTGAATCATTGGTTGATTTGCTTACTTTGTTCTATCAGGACATAATCCCAATAGAAGGTCTGAAACTAGAGCATGTAAAGGCTGGAATATATATGCTGCACTGCTTACCTCTCAGACTGATTGGATGTGATGGCTCACCAATTAGGTGCATACTTATCAAGTGATCACAAGTTCACAACCTGATACTGCTGAACATTACTATAGCTGGTACTGTCGAAGGCTGGTTAATGTCCTCATGCACTTTCCACATCTCTACGAAAGAAAATGATGCATGCAATGTTGATATGTTGGCATGCTAAATAACAACATAGTTCCATTGGTACAATGTATAAGTATTACAGATAGGTCTGTGTTATCAATAATATCTACAATGTATGAGTATTCCAGTGATTCACCTTGGAATTAGCTGTATCCTTCATTTGAACTGCTATTACATTATGAATCTATGATAAACTGTCACATGCCCTACATGTAGCAATATCTATACGCAGTAAGCAGAAATATCTTTGCTTATCAATGCAGATGCATCTGCTCTTTAGACAAGGTGATTGTGATAATCTAATGGAAAATCTACATGTTATAAGATAACATTACCGATCGTACCCCTCCTCCACCACAAACACACATCCACTGGCACACACCAAAAGGCTTAAATTGGCCTAAAAAGTCAAACAAACTTGAAAATCCAAAAAGGCCACACATTCAGATGATTTGTCACAACTCACAGGTATCTGTTCAGTCAGAAGAAATTAAACTATGTTTCTCATCAATAATATTGTACATTACTTACATGCCTGAAGCCATTGAGCACAAAAAATTGCATGAAAACTTACATGCAATCAACCAAGCAGATCCATAAAATATAGGAAATATCTAGAGGAAAAGATTGCAATATGGGAAAGCTAACTATTGTTAAAAGAGTCAACTAATCCATCAATTAATCAGGACCATAGTTTTTGTCATATATGCTGAATGCTGAACAATGGACAACTCTTTCATGGACATGCTCACCATTGCATTCAATGATCCATCCAGCTGGAGATTCCTAGAGCAAAGAACCAAAAGCCCATTTTCCTGGTAGTACCAGCAGGCGTCAGACTTGGTAGTGTCTTTCTGATGGATCAGTCATTTAGGTTAGTAATCAAAACTCAGAGGCTTCAGTACTTTATCACACTATGCCGCAGCCACAGTTCATACATAACCATGTGAAATGCATCGTAGGAGACAGGAGGTGAATGCCACACAAAGTGTTTCTGCACCTGTATTGCAACTTAACTTGTTAGTGCAGAATTAAACTGTAATTTAGTTAGGATCTAGTTTTCTCAAACTGACATTTCAGAGCACTAAAGCAAAAACAATTGCCAAAACAATTGCTACTGACATATTATTGCTACTTTGTCATAGTATATAGGTAATTTTCCTATTACAGTTCAATATAGAAAATTTCAATGCTGTCAAGTGTCACTGGCCCTAATTTTATATAGAATAGTGAATGCAAAGAACATAGTAAGAGTACAGGTGTTCAGAATATACAAACCTGAACTAGAGATTTATGTAATGAAACAAACTCCTCCTGTGATATAGATTTCAAGATATTCTTCAGTTGATATACATCTCTCTCCCTAAGTATAACCGTAAACTTTCTCCAGTCAAGGGCATCATTGAAAGGCAGGTCATAGTAGTCTGAAAGAATAACTAAAAGGGTAGAAGAACATGTATCAGAACAACATAATCAGGAAGGAACTAAAATATACTCTATTCGCATAAAAAGGGAATAGAAAGAACAATGAGATGTATTGCCAAAGTTTATAAGTAGAAATACTAACCAGGAACACAACCATAGTGTATTGAGTCAGAAATACGGGCACTGTTAACTTGAGAGCCACCAGGACAAATACAGAACTTGGTACGGTAAAATTGCTTCTGATAAACTAGCTCTCCAATAGCTCTACTGATCCGATTGTTGCTGATAGAAAGCTCTGTGTCATTCTCCCAAACTCGTGCTAGGATAACTCTTATTTTGGAATTGCGGTGGCCAGCCCAAAAGCCAAGAATTGTCCTGGTTGAATTGCAAAACAACAATAAAATATAATTTGCAACAGACTAAGAGCAAATAGAGTTTATGATGTAGTCCCTCCAGCTATTCTTAGCACTAGATCGGAGTAATGGGCAGTGTGAAAACATGTACACTTCAAGGCATGAATGAGGAGACAACTGGGTAGGTGTGTCCCACATAGAGTTTTCGTTTCACATTTGAATATTCTTTCCAATTTTTTGTGGCATTATAGCCTTAGGCACAATACATGAAGGGCCCAGAAGGCCAACATGATCTTGAAAATTCAGTAGGAGAAACATGTCAGGAATTCTCCACAATATTTGTACTGAACAAACACTAACCTGTTCTCAATATCATTTCCTCCTTCAGGTAGGGCAAAAGGCTGTAGTACTTGAGGAAGGGCAATATCCTTATGTGGTATAAAGTCAACATTATAGCTTGGCGAACATACAACTCTAATAGAGTTTTTCACCATGAATGGAAGTCCTTCAAATGCTCTCACACCCACATCATGGCAGGTGACAAAAAAGTGATCTGCTCCTAGTGTCCTGTTCCAGTAAGGATACTTGTTTATCAAACCTTCTACGTAATCCTTAACTATCACCGTCATATTCTCATATGAAGTACCCTGCAATGCCAAAACAAACACATGTAAAGTAACTACTATTACAAGCAAACAAGAGCAGAAATAAATGTATATAATAAGAATATCAATCATACAAGGCTTCCTTAAATTTGAAAGTGAAATTCAACACGTATCCCAGAGGAAAAAAAAACAAACATCTTGCAATCACTGTGGGACAACAAGTTAAGAAACCAAGGATCTTACATCAAAGTGATAACCTCCCAAATCAATCAGCATTCATAGGCACACATTAATTAATTAACATACTCCCATTAGTGCAAGCTCAACTAAAATGAAACATTCACAGATGCTACTCCAACTGTCAAACCATCAATCATGATTTGTCCAAAACTTAGTGGAAGCATCAAAATGCAACCAACCAAGAAATATGATTGTAATTACACTCCACATTATGCCAGCCAAAAGATTCAGAATAACCTAACCACATTTATGCTAACCAAAAGATTCAGAATAACCTAACTCCAATGAGGCAATATTTGACATTAGCAATTCTTGACACGGGCCACCCATCGCAAAGTGGTTCAGGACACGCTAAGGACAGTTCAAACTAATCCAATGTGTCCAACAACTAATAGCATCAGATCATCAGTACTGGGCTATAGCGAGATGAAACGAAGGATAGAGTCCAAGACAGACAGGGAAGCCACCTTGCCGCGCATCTTGTGGGGCGATATGGGGACGAAGAAGAGGTGTGCCTGCTCGGGGTCGTCGGTGCGGAAGCGGCTCTCGGATGTTCTGGAAGAAGTAGCCCTCGCTGGCGTACTTCCCCGTGAGCTTGCGAGGCGTCTGATAAAATGTCTTGAGGTCGCCGTCCGGGTAGATGTACACCTTGAAGCTCCGCTCCATCTCCGCGTACCCCGCCGCGAAAGCCTCCGGGGAGTGGTACACCGACGAGGACGACTGGAGCCGGAAGAGGGGACGGGACTTGTCCGCGACTGCGGGTCCGCGGCCGGGCGGAGGGAGCGGAGTGAGAGGAAGGAGATGGAGAATAGCGCGAGCGCGGCGAGGAGGAGGAGCGCGCGGGGCAGCGGTGAGGACGCGGCGGCGCCCGGGAGGCGGCCCGCCATCGCCGGAGGTGGGAAGGAGTGAAGTGGAGGACACCCTGTGATGCGGGGGTGGATCGAAGGGAGCGGAGAGTTTGCGGGGCTTTTCTGCGAAAATAGGCTTCAAAGGTGAATGCAAATAATTTTCGGTTGCTGTTTGAAATGTGATAATTTACCCGTAATTTTATAGAAAGTTTCATCACAATGCGCACGCGCGCTAGGAACCGTACCGGCGCACGCGCACCAGAACAGATAGCGGCGCACGCGCGCATGCGGTACTCTAGGCTTCATTGGGCTGTTTTTTCTGGTTTCTCTATCTGGGTTTCGTTGGACCGTTTTTTCCGGTTTCTCCCATGCGGGGCTTTATTGGACCATTTTTCTCGTTTCTCCCGTCCTGGGCTTCATTGGGCCGTAGAAAATAATCTTGTCTACAACCTAAAATTTTCTCTTTAGAGACATCGGATTTGTGGGTAAAATAAAAGGGCGGGGATGGTTTCACATACATATGGAAGTGAAAAGTATGAGAAAAACATTGTTTTTAAATACCATAAATCTTATGTTCATAAAAAAAAAAATACTTATACTATGTTAAAAAATGGAAGAGAGCTAGAATGAAAAAAAGGAGAAAAACAAAATACAATTTATTTCTGACATTTTTGTATTTCTAAAAAAAAGGATAAAACTTAAAAAGGTAAAAATGTTGCTTCTGTTCTCTTCAAGACTTGCAAAATAATGAATATTCCTGAAAAAAAAGAAGGAAATTTCATTATTAAAATATAGACTTATATCAAACTTTTCATTTCTATATTACACATTTTGTATGACTAGGGTTTTTAAAAAAAAGTTTGTCTGCTACATTCAAAACTTTATACTTAGAATGAATAAAATATTAAATCATCGAGAAAAAAAAATTTAACGGCATTTGGAGACCAAAGTACCACATTAGAAACTTTATATTGGTAGGTTGAAACTTAATATTAGTTGGTTGAAAACTTTAAGTAATGGCACTAAAATCTTTATAACACTAGTTCGAAAAAATAACTTTACTCTAGGTACTTTATAAAATAATTTTTGTAGGAAAAAATACTTTCAACTATGACATTATAAAGTTAGTATTGTTAGATTCAAAACTTTACATCCCTAAAAATTAGTGTAAAAATCTAAAAATTATGAGATTACTAACTTAATTCTCGAAAAGTGATAAACTTTGAATTATGACAGCACCAACTTTGTAGTGCTAGGTTAAAAACTTTAGAACTGTTACATTAAAAACTTTGGAATGCAAGGTTGATACACTAAAAATCTATTTATAACCATAATGTAAACATCACAAAAAGATTATTTACACCTAGAAATATATAAAACCTTTAACTATCAAATCATAAACTTTTATACTATAGTTGTAAAAAACTTTGAACTACCAAATTAGAAACTTTGTACTCGTTGGGTTTTAAATTTACACCGTAATTATATAACACTTTTAACTATCAAATCATAAACTTTATACTATTGTTGTAAAACTTTGAACTACCAAATTAGAAACTTTGTACTCGTTGGTTTTTAAATTTACACCAGAGAATTATATAAAACTTTTTACTATTAAAATCTTAAACTTTTTTAATGTGGTTTTTAAAACTTTGAACCACTAAATTATGAACTTTGTACTCGTAGGTTTATGAGTTTACACCGAATTTTAAAAGACTTTGACCTATTAAATTATAAACTTTGGTAAACCCGTAGTGGCCACTTTAACTGCATGACAGGTTATCAAAAAAAAAACTTTTGGGATGTATATTATCTCACTTGGGTGCAAACAGTTTGCCACAATGCCATGCAGTTGAACAGTTTGCATGTGAGCATCTGGAAAAATGTACACTAGAACAGTAATGCTCAAAATACCTTCATTGTAATTTATAAACCTAGACATAAGATAAATAATGAAAAGATATATGAAGTTATCTACATAGACATTCAGGAAAGAAGAAAAACCCTACTGGATGCAACACTGAATTAAGTGTAGGTTTTGAATGAATTTGTTACTATGTCATGTATTAATATTTTAAGAACTTGTTACCATGACATTCAAAAGCTCAGAAAAAAAAAAAATTTGTACCTTTTGAATCAACTTGTTCTCATCAGTAGGAGGCACACCCTAAAAAAAAGGAACAAACGAAAAACAAAAAGGTATGAGTATTTGACTCTAATGTGAGGATCTACTAGTCAAACTATGATATCAATGTGAAGCAAACAAGAAATAGTTTAAGGGCCACTGTACAACAAAAAAAAAACTTTAAAAATATATATAAGACTAAAAGCCCAGTGTGTACAACGATAATTGTCCATAAGAACCATCTCTACATTCAGTCACTTAAGCAGTCAAAAAACAGGAGTGGCTCTAGTTCCACCAGCAGCAGAATCAGCAACATTAAAAAAGTGGCTCTAGTCACTCCCCACAGCAATGTTAGCAACTGAAGCGGATCTAGTCCCTCCACCACTTGGCAGCGCCAACAAAAAAAGAAAGCAGCTCTAGTCACTCCCACAGCAGCATCAGCAACAGATGCACAAACAACAAGAGAATCAGCGCTGCACAGCCAGCTTAGACCTCCAAGATGCTCAAGTCAATAGGAAAAGGCGCAAAGCGTGTGCTTAATAACTAGTTCTAGCCTCTACTCAACCCATTTTTTAGTAGGTCAGGCTTGGCACACAAAAATTAGGGGCATAGAAAAATTGGTATCTCCAGAGCCTAGAGAAAGCCGTGTTGCAAGCTGCTTAAGTGACTAAATTTCTGTAGATTAATGAAGAAAACCTGAACTCGGAAAAAAGTTATGCTAACGGCCCTAATTGCCAAAAGATAGTAAAATGGTAATGGTATGTCTCTCGCTAGTGCTATCAGGATCACAACAAAAAGAAAAACCGTTGCTTCAGCCAAAAAAAAAGTATTAAAAGAAGATGGACACAAGTTTTTTGTGCTTTTGATAGAAGCAGAAGAATTGTGTAAGCAAATCACTCATTCAGGGCACACAGAAAACAGTTAAGGGTAACTTGCACACATATATGAAAAAAAAAGATTTATATGAGAACCTTTTTAAAAGAGAACTCACCTAAATTGATAATATCTTCTTGATATCAATCAGAGAAACGAATTTGTCATTGTATGGGTGGGTAAGTAAATAATATGTCAAAGAAGGGTGGTGGTTAGAGAACATTGATTGATCTCCTTGAAACTAGGCAGGTAAAGAAGTGAAGGAAGGGCCCTGAGTACTGCTGCTATCAGTTTGGACTAGGACAAGATCCTAACCTAACACAGCGGATCCCCAACCCTACCCAAATTCTCAAAGTTGCAGCCATGAACTACAACCGTACTATACCTAGAACAACTAGCAACAGGAGACATCTTAAAGTTATAGCCTGTGATTTATATTTCTTAGTCTCCCGACTTTATAGATTCAGTAAAGAAAATGCTATAATCTAACAGAGTACACTAAAAAACAATTCAAGAGACGCCACAGGCCACTGAAATGAAAGTATACCATATGGTGATTCGACAAAGCATGGAGTTTGAAAAATTAAAATCCTAGCCCTTTGCCATTCTAATTTAACACTTAGAATTATTCATTGCATTCAGACACTAACATGTTACCCACCACCTTAGAATAGAGGTACAAGTACCTTCTATAATATCCTATATTATCAGCATTTAATTCTTTCTTCAATACCCACAGGAAAGATGAACCTCAGGCTCACGCCTTCAGGCCTTGTAGGTCATGTTGGAGGTTCTGCGCTCCATCAAATTATACCACACATCAAACACATATGATGTTAAATTCTGCCACACGGGACATGTTAAATTTTGCCACAAGCACAATTTAACATCAACCCAATCCATATAGCTAGAGAGTAGCTTCAATTTGCATTACCTGATCAATTTTCAGTAGACCCCCTTCAATCAGACAAGCGTCAGTTGGAATGATATCCCCCTATCTTCACACTGATGATGTCTCCTGTCACAAGGACGGCCGATTCCTCCTCAGTCCACTAACCATTTCTGAGAACCTTTATTATCACGACAAAAAGTAACCAGAATCAATACACCACCCACATCAAGGCAAAACAACACAACACGGCGCTACAAACAACCACACAGCAAACAGGATTCTGTCAGTACCTTGGCCTTGGGGACGAGGCGTGCCATGAGAGCGGCAACAACATTGCCGTCATTGTTCTCAAATAAAACTGGTCGTGGAGTTCATGATGAGCACAGTGATCATAACCATGAAGTCCTGCCAGTCGGGCGGCTTGTTTTTTATGGAAAAAAAGAAACAGCGGAATCAGACATCTATCAAAACCTCCGAATATAAATCCAAAACGTATTTAACTAAAACAAATCATTGAAGAGGATAGGCATAGAGACAGAGACAGAGACACAGACAGGCACACAAAACTATAATGCCTATGTGATGAAATATTTACAGGCACACACTGATATCCTACGGCTGTAACCATGGCATAGTTAGTAGTTACAAATGCCCACAGACACAGAAACAGACACATGCAGAGAGAGAGAGAGAGGTGAGAGAGATTATGGTAAATCAAAACTCAGACACAGAGACAGAGACACCTACTACACGCATACACCAAAGCTAGCACAAACATACACCCACCTAGTTGCTTGCCTCCACCAGTATACAGTACAGTAAAACAAAACACAAAATGGAAATGAAAATCTGACAATCTGAGAAGTTCAGTGGACAAAATCAGGATTCAGTTGGCTCAACAGGACATGGATAACTGGAGATAATATCTTGTTGTGTGCAGACTTGTACTTGTGGGTGTCTAACAACAGAAAGGCGATAAACGCACAGAATAGGCTCACGATAGTTTTCCCAGGAAGAGGATAACATCCCCAATGATGTTGACTTTTCCAATGTGTAGGATGTTCTTAATTATCAATCCAGTTGCGAGCACAAAATCTTTGAAGAAGCCTTTCCCAGTAATGGCAATCTACATCAGCAAAACAAGGTCATAAGAAATTTCTGTTTAACTAAAGTGCCATGACACATGGATGTTGCATGAGATACACTTTCATGCGTTCTCAGATAAAAATCGCTTTCAGGTGCAAGAATCTTAAGACAAAATAGGAGTGTCATTCAGAACTATTAGGATGGGAAGAACTTGGTGCGTAACAAATCTTCATACTAACCATAATGTAGGCGTTTCATTTACTGACTTGAGAGTACAGTCTATGCAACGCAGGCATCATTCAGAAGAGGAACTCGTGATAGCCGTCTAAGAAAAAATATAAATGATTAAATGATAGCCGTCTCAGAAAATATTACAAAAATGGAAAAAAATTGCATGAGGACTCAAGAAGAAATATGGTAGAGTAAAAAGATGCAAACTAACTGCACATTAAGAACTCTAGATATATAAATGATTAAGGTGCAAACCTGCAAAGATTCTAACAAAAAAGACCTCACTTTCTCATGGATACGAGGAAGCTCCTCCTAGTAGGGGCATGCAATTTTTTTCAAAAATAGAAATAACCCCAAAACACATTGTCTAGTAGGGGCATGCTATTTTCTTCCAAAATAAAATTTATTCAAAACCCCATTGCCTAGTAGGGGCATGCTTTCAAAATTTTAAAAGACATAAAACCCAAAACCACTTTTCCTAGTAGGGGGCAATAAAATTTTTATTCCAAAAGAGAGATACCCCCAAAACCCATTGCCTAGTAGGGGGGACATGTTTTTTTTAAAAAAAAGAACTAAAAAGCCCAAAAATCTATTGCCTAGTAGGGGGCATGCTATTTTCTTCAAAATAAAAATGCCCCAAAACAACATTAGCGTAGTAGGGGCATGCTTTAAAATTTAAAAGGAAAAAAAAAAAAAACCCATTGCCTAATAGGGGGCATGCAATTTATTCCCAAAAAGAGAAATACCCCCAAAAAATTGCCTAGTAGGGGGGCATGTTTTTTAAAAAAAAACAAAACCTAAAAAGGCCCAAATCACAGAGCCAAAACATCAAAGCCCAAATTTCTTTGGAGCCTCATATAAGGTTCACTGAGAAATAACTTTGTAAAACTTTGCACTCATAATTTATAAACTTCAACTATAATATTACAAACTTTATATTGCTAGGTTAAAACCTTTGTGCTGCTAGGATGAAAACATTGAAATATTACATTACAAACTTTGTGCTGCTAGGTTAAAACTTTACACTCAAAATTAATTAACTTTGTACCGCTAGCTTAAAACCTTTAGAATCAAAGTTTATAAACCTTTAACTATCATATTAAAAACTTTGTATTGCTACGTTTAACTTTAGGCCGTGAATTTGAAATAACAACTACAATATTATTAAAAAAAAAGAAGAGTAATTTCCACTTCAAAACTTTGTATGTCTTACCCTTTATGGACCACACCTAGTTAACAGAATATAAAAAGAATATCATAGGTATTCTTCTTTCAATTTCAAGTTACAATGAATAAATTGCCTCTTTATATCTAGATTACTGATACAAATTCAAGATTTGTATTATCAATTTCCAATATGTCTACGATAGAACTTTAAAATAGGTGGAAGATAGAAAAAGCACTACATTTATTTATTTATATGTATGAATATAGAAAAGGTTAATATTTTGTGCATGATGCCCCTCTATTTAATACATGGAACAGGTGGCATCGCAATATACTGATCAGAACACTAAACTCACACACTTTTTGTATGTATTTGAGAATACTTTGTAGTTAGATCAGTTTAAATGCAATTTAAAATATCTAAACCACCATGACAAAACATCTTACTATTTTATATGCACACTAGTTAA
>JADLZK010012678.1:0-98651 GCA_015847255.1 Hyparrhenia diplandra | reverse complement strand
ACTTGGTCGATAATGAGTTACAAAATTAGAATGAATTAGGGTTTAACCTGGGGTAGAGGTTTTTGCGTTTCTAAGCGCAAGTGCCACGGAAACGTTTACGGGAACCACGCAGTTGACTTCCCACAGCGACCGCCCGGAATTGTTACATTCCGGCTACCATCGCCCGCAGCGGGATGTCGGTGGCGATAGCAGCATTCGGGAACAAGTCCGCAAGCGCCGCGAATACCGTTGTAGCATTTCACCGGAGATATCGGTATGTTATATTTTCCCAAAGGAAGGCATGGTGTAGGACTCTAGCTTGAGGGGCATGAACAAACGACATGTCTATGCGGTTGACCAATACTCAATACGGGGGTAAGTGATGATATTTTAAGATAGTGTGACACACACTTGGGCCAACCTCAAGGATAAAGAAATAAAGAATAAAGAATATATTCTAAATGGGCGAGGCATTCTAAAGTAGTTGGTAAAAGAACAAGTTAATAACTATAAAACATAGATGACTAGAGTTTTAGGCCGAGTGAGATGGGCGAGGGAGACCTCCCTGCAGCATCCGCCCTAAAGGGAAGGCATTTAATTTAACTCCTACAGCAGACACACGAACGCATTGGGGGGATTTCAAGGGGATTCGGCCAAGGCTTGTCACGACCAAGCCGCCTACCCCCTCAACCGTGGCATGCACTCATATTCGAAGGATACGGCATCCTGACACCACGTCGCATACTAGAGACTTACTCATGTCCCCCAGCACTTCACCCTGGGCCAGATGATAGGACACGAAAGCAAGCTTGAAGGACACAACAAAAGCGCCACCTCGACACAACTCATACTCTACTCAAATACATGGCATGAATGGTTAGGTCCTAAGTTCTATACGACTAATCACGACGCAAACTATAGTCTAGTTCTTCTATCATGATCGTGTCGAGAACAACATGTCAAGAATATAACATGTAAATACTCTAGCTCTATTGCACAAGCATTAAGAGATCAAGACTTGAGGATAAACCATAAATGTATTCATCACCTATTCCTTCTCCCCAAGTACAAGCTCTCAATGAAGCTTTAGCCTTGCTCCAAATACTACTAAAAGACTAAAAGAACTAGAGAAGTGGAGAAGTAGAGGGAGAAGAAGAGTGAAAGGAGGCTCCAAATGGTGTGTGTTGAGAGGGAGAGAGGGGCCTACTTATACACCCTGAGGAGGGCCTAGGGTGCCAATTTACACATCAAAACCCGACTTTGCAAACTAACTTCCTTGTATCGCCAACCTAATCACGCGGGCGGGAAAACCCCTGTTTGGGAAGTGCACGAACCGCCTCCCGAGGCCGGGCCGAACCATGTGAGGGAGGCAGCGCCGCACTGTGTGGTGCTGCTGCCCAGGCTCGGCTTTGGCCGGCCTCGGTGGGGTGTCGTCTTTCGCCCCCAGTTAATGGGCAGTGTGCTCGGCCTGCATTTGATGTTTTGGGTCGATTTGTTCTTGGGCTTGATTTTGCAATAATGCGCTATTCCTGGCTGCGTATTTTGGTCGGACACCACTTGCTTTTATTACTCTGTCACGCAAAATAAAAGACAAGACACTACAAGAATTGGAATTTATTAAAGTGATAAATGTATATGAGTATAAAAAGGTTTAATTTTACTCCCTTTATGGTAGTAAGTTGGCCCGGGAAAAATATGTTGGTTAAATCAACGGAAGGTCTTGCTTATAGGCCTTGGCGATGAACGGCGACCATTGATCAAACCGACCTTCAATAATGGTGAGATACAACCTCAATATCGGTGGTAAACCGCCATAGAAAGGGAGAGGCCGACGGTGGGACCCACTGGCGATCGCCGCCAGATTAAGCCCCTGGCAGCACGGGGCCCTAGGCCACAACCGTGCCTCCTTCCTTCGGTGTCTTACGGGTGTCTTCTATGTTTTAGTCCACATTTTGGGTTGAGTTACTTCACGGTCAAGTCTTGTCATCGTATGGGACGTAAACTCTTAGGTTTTCCTCACCGTTCTTGTGCATTTATCCTAAGTCTCAAAATATATAAATCACCAAAACTCATGGAACTTAATCGGTATAAACCTCTATACTAGGTATTTGTTCATTTTATACCCTTATTTCAAGTCTTGTTGACATATAAAAGTATATTATAAATGGTGTGCTTATGCCTCTAGAGCCACAAACCCTAGTTCACCAGGAGTAGTTCTAGATCTAGAGAGATTAGCTACTTAGCAATAGATTGAAGGAGTTCCAAGCATAGGTGTTGCTTGAGCTTCGTGATTCTCAAAGGTGTTCATAGGTACATTGTTATACTCTTTGATATATTTATATCTTTGGTATATCATCACTCATTGAACATCTATGATATTGTTCTTTATCTTTATTATATTATCATTTGCTTTATTTATTGTTTGCTTTAATATGTCTAGTAGAGTTATTTATTTATTATGGATTGCATGCTTAGATTGTATAGCCCTCATCTTGTAACAACGCAAGATAGGTGTTATAACTTATCTAAGCGTGAGATGCTTATATATGTTATGTCAAGTAAATGCCCTATATGCCGAGGTTTGGGGGTAGTTCGTAGAGGTGACTTGACTCTATTGAAAGCTTCTATAATCCTCCCTCTACATGTAGTTAATAAATTAGGTCGTGTGTCACAAGAAGGTGAAAGATCATTATTGAATCCTTCCCTAGTTGATCCTTAAGTTTGTTATGAAATAATGATAGTAGCTATGATAACTAGATGTTTGCACTAATTAGAGTTTAGCAATAACATATGATGATAGTTACATAAGTTTTTCCTTTATATTGCCCCATGTGAGTTCTTAGACTAGAATATTACGTTGAATCTTTATCATTTCATGATGGCTTGATCCCTCGACATTTATCATTTATCTTATTGAGCATTTATCATACATATCTTTATCTTGTTATTATTATTTCATGTGACATTAACCCCCGTTTGTTGAGAAGCATTATCATTATTGGTTATAGACATTCCATATATAAGGACTATATTAGTATTAGCATTGAGTAGATTAATTTGTTTTCCTGTGGATTCGACACTTTCATTATTGCCAAAAAATGCTACAATGGTATAGATTATTCTATCCGCTTGTAGAGTTCTATTCTATATTCTTTATCTTATTCTATATCCCACTTAGTCACATTATTTTATGCCATATTATACTTTCTAGTTGCATAAGTGGATTGACTGCTTTACTAAAGTATAGGTTATCCTTTTGACTAGTGAATAGTGGCTTTATGATTGTTATAATACCAAAGACTTGTTTGGGGACATTGCTTTTATAGTCGGGCGCCTAGTTTTAGTGGGAGCAGCTTTTAAGCACCGTTGCTTTTTGCTATGCTAGTGTGCTATATTAGTGATGTCGATTAAGCAAGGTCATCAAGCAACTTATGTTCAAGATTACATCGCCTACTCCCAAGTCCTTCATGTCAAAATTTTGTGACAATAAAGCCTTGACTTCCTCAATCACATTGAGGTTTGTCCCAAGGATTAGTATGTCATCCACATACAAACATAGGATTACTCCTTCTCCCCCACCATAGCGTAATACACACACACTGGCCTCATTCGCAACAAAGCCAACAGACGTCATCGTTTTGCCAAACTTCTCGTGCCATTGTTTGGGTGCTTGTTTGAGGCCATACAAAGACTTCAATAATTTACACACCTTTCCTTCTTGACCCTTTACTTCAAACCCTTTAGCGCTCCATGTAAATTTCCTCTTCTAAATCTCCATTTAGAAAAAGCGTCTTAACATCCATTTGGTGGACGAGAAGATTTTGAGAGACAACTAGGGCGAGTAGTACACGAATGGTGGTCAATTGGGCAATCGGTGAATAAGTATCAAAGAAGTCCTCGCCTTCTTTTTTGGGTATAACCCTTAGCCACAAGCCTAGCCTTGTACTTTTCAATGGTATCGTCGGGCCTTAGCTTTTCTCTTAACACCCATTTGCATCCCATAGTTTTGCAACCATAGGGACGGCCCTACAACTTCCCAAGTTCCATTAGTCATAATCGAGTCCATCTCACACCGCACCGCTTCCTTCCAATAGTCAATGTCGGGAGGAATATGCTTCACCAATGGTATTTGGGGTGTCATCCACAAGGTATATAGTGAAGTCATCACCAAAGAATTTTGCAACCCTCAAGGTCTCTTACTCTTTCGAAAGTGACCTCAATATTATCCTCCCCAGACTTTCCATAGTTGTTCGCTCAACAATCTCAAGTAAGTACCGTGAATATTGGGGAAATCGTTGGTTCATGAGTAGATTTGCCTTCGTATCTCCTCTCATAGGAAATTCATTCTCAAAGAAAATGGCATCTCTCGATTCCATAATTGCACCGACACGCACGCCGGGCACTCCATCTTGGATGACCAAAATCTATATCCCACGTTGTTTAGTGCATAACCAATGAATACACAATCAATAGTCTTTGGTCCAAGTTTGCACTTTTTGGTTATTGGCACACTCATTTTTAGCCAAACATCCCCACGTGCGCAAGTATGAGAGATTTAGTTTCTTTTTTCCCATTCCTTGAATAGTGTTACTTTTTGTTCTTTGGTAGGAACTCTATTCGTGACATGACTCGCAATAATATAGCCTCACCCCACCATTCCTTGAGAGCCTCATGGTGTTTAGCTAGCGAAAGAAAGTTCAAGTAAGCGACGGAAATATCATGTTATAGCACTTCACCCGTGGTATGTAGGGTATCGTAAATTTCACAAGGACGGTTATGTAGAGGGCTTTCTAGACAGAGTCTACCCTAGGCAAGGTTTATGTTCTAAGAGTGGTGAGGTATCTTTATGGGCTCATGTTTTCTCGGGCAGGATTTTCTAGGGCTGTTATCTCCGCACTTTGGGCACCGCCAACGCACCAACCACGAGCCCGAAATTAGCACTACAACACACCCTTCACGCGGGGGATTTCAAGGGACGGACAAGGCTATCACGACCCAGCCGCCTACCCCCCCAACCGCGGAGTGCACCAAAAAAGATAGGTGAACATTAGCCCAAACACCACGCTTTGCACTACCAAATACAAATCCTTGATGTTGCCCAAGGTTCCCCGGCCATAAGGTTCCTTCACCAAGGACTAATGCTTTGAGATACGATCTATCAATCCCGCAAGTTGATAACAGACTAAGATAATGTACTTGAAAAGTAATAAGCCGAAGATGATCACAAAACTTTTCCCAAAATGTAAGCTTTTATAGAGGTATAAGTTTAAGCTGGTACCGACAAGTCCCAAGACTCAGGCCTCCTAGGAACCGTGGATACACCGGGGGGTGGACCGACAACTCGGTAGAAGGAACAAAGCTTCCTTCTAGCTCTTCCTCTCTCACTCAGAAATTAGAAGAAGAAGAAGAAGAAGAAGAAGAAGAAGAAGAAGAAGAAGAAGAAGAAGAAGAAGAAGAAGACTAATCTACTCTCTTGCTCAAATGTGTTGGATTCTCCTTGTATGTGTTGTTGAGGAAGAGGTAGGTGGTCTCCCTTTTATAGCTTGAGTGTTTGGGGGTCTTTTGGAAAATTGCCTCCTCCCTCCATTATGGCAAAAACCGACCAAGAAAGGTCGGTTTGGAGGTTCACCGCGACCGCCAACGGTACGATGTTCCTTGGAGTGATTGAACTGCCATGCGATCCTAGCCCCACCGGCCGAATGATGGTGCCCGGCGCACCACGTCGTCGCCCGTCAGGCCCAGTTTTGGCATGGCACAGTTTTCAGTCAGTATTAAATTGCCTTGCGTTTGTAGCCTCGAGATCCCCGGCCCGAACCGAGGTAAGTTGGTTTTGGGTTGCCATTTGTCACCTTTGGGCCATTTTCTATTTATTGTTTTTATGTCTTCTTTTTTCTTTATATTTTGGCCCAAAGTGCACATGTCTTGTGTTGTACCTACAGTCTCAAATATATAAATTGCCACAAAACTATGGAATTTGTTATTATAAATCCTACTTTAGTTGTTTGGTGTATGTTGACGGTATTTTATCTCAGAAGTTGGTTACCGCTTCAACAAGCCCTCGCAGTTGTCTGCTAGCATGGCATTTTAATGCCAAGTCATGAGCACAGCGGTTCTTTCGCAACCCTGAAATTCCTTCATGTTTGGTTTTGATAATTGATACACACCTTATTAAGAGTTAATCCTCTACTCTAAGTGTGCTTAAGAGAGGGATGGCATGGTTGTTAAGGAGCCATATGATCATGGACACGAACGCTGATGATGGACGGATGGATCATCGAGCTCACGCGTCGAAAAGCGGAACTCGTAGATCAAGGCAGCGTATAACTTGATAGGTTTGCTTTAAGTGATCAAGACACTGGGAGAAAGTGTGATCACATTTTAGGATAGATAGTCGATTATCAAGGGGAGAATTCAACGGTTAATCCAAATTTGAAGTGCCTCTAGGTTCATTTTCGTGACTTGCATATGCATTTAGAATCTAGCGCACTAACTTCGCTTTTGATATTGGTTGTGAAATTGCCACACATGCACATGGAGATGTACACTTTGGTGGTGTTGGCACTTTGGCAAAGGCGACGGTGGTTTGCACAAGTGTTGAGGTTGAGTTTGGGTACAATGCCATCCTCCCCGGCCGAAGCCTCGGCTCTTTTGAGAAAAATGAGATGCCTATTTTCTATTGCATAGGATGCAATTTGTCGGAGAAATCTTTGCCAACCCTCGTGCTCAAGTTGGTATATATGTAACACCCAATTTTGGCCATTTTTAAAATTCACTAAAAATTTCAAACTTTTGAAAACCTCAATTAAATTTATTACCTTGATAATATTTTATGACCTAAGTTTGATACTTTGAGATTTTAGAAGCACCGAATAATCATTTTGAAACCTAAAAAAGGAGTTATAGCAAAGAGGGAAAAATGGAAATAGAAAAGGAGGGAAAAAGGAAAAGAAGAGAGGAGAGGGAGAAGAACTAGGGCCGCCTCATCCATTTCCCATGGCCCGAATTTCGCCAGGCTCTCTCCTTTCCTCTCCCTTATCTCTTTCCCTCCCATCCGCATGGGCCGCCCAACAAGGCCACCGCCGCTCTAGCCCATCTCCTCCTCTCTCATGCTCTATGATGAGCGTGGGCCCAAATGGCTGTCCTCCCCACGGCTAACGCACTCAAGACGGCCCGCTTCGGACCCCCGTGCTCCCCATCGCATCTGCCGAGTGCCGCTGACGAGCGGTACGTGGAGCTGCAACGACCAAGGCCCGGCGGAAAGAACGGCTCACCCCCTTGCCTTAATGGCGCGAGGGGAAGCGGCGACCTCGCCTGGGGATGTTGCCGGCCACCACGGCATGCGGACAATGGCGAAGCTAACGCCAGGAGTAAGCAGCGGCGACTAGGGCACGAGAATGCGGACCTCCACCTGCGCGGGGCTGACCGGGCGAGGACAACTCACCCATCCCTCCAGCCCGGCGCCACGAGCACGGGATGTGACGATGGTGAAATCCCAGCCACCGGTGACCTTAGGACATTGCCCATTTAAAGGCGAGGACCGAGCATAGCCACACGGTCGCTGCGAGCCGTCCGCCACCAACCGCTCAGCCTCTGTAAGTGCCGACACAAATAGTAGGAGCGGCGACCATGCCGAAATGGCCGCCGGCGGCGGTGACATGACGAGGTGAGGGAGCCGGCTATTTACCGGACGAGCAGCGAGTGACCACGGCATGGAAACATGCGAGGCCACGCACACACCGGGTCTCTTGCGAAAATATCGGACGATGCGTCTGCGAGGAGAGAAACATCGCCCGGGAGCTCACGCTGGCGTGAAGCTGCCGGCCGCCGGCAGGTGCTCGTTGCGATACAAGCATGTTAAGGAATCCGGTGAGGGCGAGAACGCCTTGTGCTCATGCCGACTCCCTTCCTCCCCCTTCCCTTCGCTCTGGCGGGATTTCCCCAAATTGGGATCTGCACCGCCGAAAGCAAGGTTCGAGTACCACCATTGAAATTGGGTCACCGCCGGCCTAATTATTGGTTCGGTATGCTTCTCCTAGTCCCTCCTCTTTCATTTCTCACGATTTTGCTCCTATTATGGTACAGTAGCCCGGCAAGTAAATGAAGCCACACCGCCGCCGAGTCGTCCGCCCGCCAAGCCAGCCGGGGGCTACCCCTCCACCGCCACCCAACTGCAGTGGAGGTCGGGCAAAGGTGGGAGTCTGTGCAGCCCTCCGCGACAAGCTTTGACGAGGTCCGAGCCTGCTCGGGGGAATCCGGTGAAGCGCCGCGCCGCATGGAGCAACGGACGGAGGCCGCCCACGCTGTCGCTTTTTCCACCGCGGACGCCGTCAGAGGGCAGCCAATGAGGCACGGACACGTGGTCTCCCCGCCCATTGCCATCCCCCGTCCTCATAAAGCCATGTGGGCGGATTGGGACCCACCGTCACCCGTGGGCGACAATACGGTCTGGGTTAAGAATCGGTGGAAAATGCTATGTACACACGACTCTTTGTACATGGAATGTTATAAATATATTTTCCGACTTTAGAAAAATTCTAGAAAAATATGTAAATAAACTAGATCCTGTGGAGATAATTGTCATATAGTTTATGCTATTATTTTATCAATAAAATATTGATATAAAAATCCCACGAGTTTATTATCCGAAATTAAACTTTGAAAAATCGTAAATTCCGAACCGTGAATCCGATTTGGGTCAAACCACTTTTATTATTCTTATAAAATCGAGCTTTATCCGCTTCTCATGTTTTCACCTATCATCACATGGTTCTTTTCATCGCTATTCATTTGCCCTGATAATTAATTGTTAAATACGCGGTGAACGTGGAGTAGCCGACGAGGACCTTTATCGAGGAGAACGACCCTGATTTCCTTCCGTAGCCTGACTACATCGACAACCAAGGCAAGTCCTTACCCCCTTAACCCTGACCTTTAGTTAATTAACCTTAATCATCCAAGATTAATGACCATGCCATGTTGTCTAAGTGAACCTCTTACATGATGATAACCTCAATTTAGAAGTTAAGCTGTGCTTGAAATATTAATGAGCTATGTACTATTCATAAGTCGGGTGCTAAGGGACATCGATGAGTCTGTGGTGCTTAAGATAATGATGATGCTATGTGCATGAGGTTATTTGGCCTGAGGTTACGTTAATGTTTACTTATGAGTTAAGATAATGCCTATAATGAGGATAAAAATGAACCTAACCCAACAAAAGAGGTGGGTGGTGTTAGCCTACCTTATGGAGGTGGGCTAATACGATTCAGAATGATTCCTGCGGTGAGATACTCCGCCTCCCTAAGGACCGGTTCATAGACCTTCTACCTAGTGCGATTATACGCATGTACCACACGTCGGATGGGGCGCGCTTGATTCCACACCCCTAGGTTACTGGTATAATTTTGAACCAAGGTGGCCGGCGTGAGTAAGCGATCTATCAGAGCGGGACGTGGGGGAGGCGACCCCATGGTCCGCGTGGGCGTGGCTGCAAATACATTGTAAAAATGAGCGCGGTGGCGGGTTGGTGCATGCAATTATATTTCGATGGGATTACATGGTGTGCATTGAAGCCACGTGGGCGTGGTGTGTATTGAAGCCACGTCGGGCGTAGTGTGTATTTAAGCTACGTCGGGGATGATGCATCATCCCGCCCAACCCCCCCCCAGTCGTGGAAAGGTTATGTCGAAACCTGTGGGTAGCACCAGCGGGTGGGATCTCGGCTTGGACCTTTTTCTAACCACCGATCATGGAGGAGCTGGTCCATCGTGTGTGAAATTGTACAACCTCTCTCAGAGTTATCCAAATCTATTCGAATAGCCACGTTCTGAATGGGCAAAAATGCTAGGCCGTAACATCTATGATTAGATTTTACACTAATGATTACCAACCGTTTGTGACTTATTGATGATGAAGATCTCTTAATCTAACCGGAACTAGTGAGGGAGTAGTTTTAGAGTCTTCGCTATGGCCTAAACCACGTAATAATCACCAACCCCGGGTTTGGACTTGCCGAGTACTTTTGTACTCACCCGCTGTTGATTTTATGACTTAGGCTCGGACAAGGACCTTGACTACGATGACCACGATCATGCTCCTCGTGAGGACTAGACATTGGCGTTTATGGAGTTGTTAGGGACTTGGATGTTGTCACTAGGGTTTCAACTACGGCTCAAGTATGCTTGTGGGTGTGCCATGTCAGGGACCACTGACCCAGAGCCGACTCGATAAATAAATCGCCATAGCGCGGTCTCCTTTTGTCTTTGTTGTGTAACATATCGGACTATGACCCTTGGGTCGTCTATGTAAGACCTATATTTATCCCATCAATAAAGCATCGGCACCTTTTATACATAAATCAGGTCCACTTGTCTTATTGAACGTATATTAGCGCTAAATCCGGCACTAATATGTAAGGTTAAGGACCCACAAAGTGGGGGCCCACAAGATACCGTTGGGGAAGCAAGTTGAAGAGAGGCGACAATGAACGACCAGAACCGCGGGGAACAGTGGCCGGACCGACTGGACGGGACGCCGGGACCCTCGACCGAACATTCGATCGTGGCGGTCCGGTCGATTCCAAAAGATCTGAATCGTGCTCTCGACCGATCGGAGCGTCCGACCCTGACCGTTTCAGTTGGAGCTTCGTCGGTGGTGGCTCGGCCGCTTATCCCGACTGGCAGAGCCGCCGGACCCGCTGGGCCCGGCCACTCTTAACCGGAGCGTCCGGGCTCACCTCGCATGCGATGGTTTAAACCCCAACGGCTCTCTTTTTGGAATGGAGGCTATATATATGTGTGTGCCTACTACTTGAGCTCTCTCTGCACATTTGATCATTCTAACTCTCTTGTGAGCTAAGAAAACCCCTCCACTCATCTCTTGCCTAACTTTGATCCTTGGTGAGATTGAGTGAGATTCAAGTGCATTTGCTTCTGGATTGCATCTAGAGGCACTTTGATCTTCTGGAGAGCTGCGGGATTCTTGTTTCTCTTTGGAAATTTGCTCGCCCCTCCTGGCGGCTTGGAGTTCATGGTGGTGTTGAGCTCGATTGGTGATTGTTGAGAGGCCACACCCTGGACTTGTGAGGGTTGATCCCACTCGCGGGAGATTTGCGAAAGGAGTCACTAGTGGATTGCCTCGTGGGCTTGTGGATCCCCTCTTGTGAGTGATTTATTGAGCTCCCTCCGAGGATTTGGCACCGCCATTAAGCTTGCAAATCATCAAGTGGGTGTATCGCCACAACGAGGAATAGCGTGCTCAAGAAACACGTGAACCCTCGGTAAAAATCATCGTGTCATTTGTGCTTGAGCTCGTTGGAGATTTCTATTGACATTGGTGATTGGCATCATCCTCTACTCTACACCGGCGGTATATCGATCATCTCTACTCTTGCATTTACATTGCTTATCTTGTTTTAGCAAGTAGTTGTAGTAGTTCTTTGCTAGTTGTCTTGTTCTAGTTGAGTAGTGTTTCACCTGTGGATTGACACAGAGCTCTAGATGTGTGACTAGAGATCATAGCATTCTCCTGAGTATTGATTGTGTAGGTGGCTTGCATGCATAGATAGATTTGTAGCATCGCATTATTTGCTTTGCCTCACAATTATCTAAACCTCTTGTCTTAAGTGTTAGAAATTTTTATAGGCTATTCACCCCCTCTAGCCATTAGGACCTTTCACAACCCCGTTTGACTGGGGGAGTGAGGCGGTGTCCTCTCATGAATACTTCCGTGTTCCTCTGTTCTGAATGAGTCAAACTCATGGGAGAAATATTCTCCACGCATCGGACTCGCAACCGTTTGATTTTTTTTTTTCAAGTTGATTCTCCACTTCAGCTTTTATAGACTTTAAAATAATGCAATGCTTCATCCTTTTGTTTTTTTTTAACAAGTATATGCAAATATCTAGTGCTATGCCAATTAAAGTCATGAAATATTTCTTTTCAGCCTATAGTTAGCACACACACAATTCATTCATCTCGCAGAAAATCAGTGAATGAGATCTAGAGGTGCCAAATTCCTCGGCTCTTTCACACGTCTTGTGAGGTTGCTTCGCTTTGAACGCATGGCATGGCACTTCTCTCCCTTTGATCAAATTGAATTTAGAGATTAAGCTCAAATTAGCTAAGCACGCCATACAACCAAAATTAATGTGACATAACCACGAATGCCATACATTAGGTTCATCGCCATGTCTCACATGGTTCACAATTTTAGAACTAGAATCCATCAAAGAAAAGCGAAACAAGCCTCCGCTTTCATAGCCTTTTCCAACAAAAAAGTTCCATACTTGGATACAACACATTTATTGGACTCAAAGAGACAAGTTTGTAGCCATCCTACATAGTAGAGAGTTGTCGCCAGATTTTTCTTGGATAGCGGGGACATCTTTGACGGTCTTGTTTTGCATGATCTTTCCCTCCCGAAGTAAACTTAGATTGACCGTACCAACACCACACACCCATATGTCCCGTTCCCCATCAATAGGAGGAACCTCGACCGCCATCCTCATCCTTTTCAACCTCACTAATCACCATAAGTTTTGCGAGACTTCTTTTGCCTTATCTCGCACGGTCGTGGCAATCTTTCGCAAAGTTCTCCACCGAGTATACAAAGACCCTTTTCCTTGTTGCCTTTCTTTGTGAAGTTTACGACCTTTTGACTTGACATTCTTGTTATTACATAATTCTGAGGATCTTTTCTTCCCTCCGATGATTCTCGAGGGGTTCTCTTACGCACCATATTGGGCGCCAGAGCCCCTCCTCATAAACCTTCTGCTGCGGCTCTCTTTAGCCCTTTACATTCTCTTTCCACGGTGAGGATGGAAATCGTGTCGTTCACACTGAATGCCTACCTCCCCGCGGCCTTAGAGTAGTGGCAAAATCTAACCAAGTGGGTGGTAGCTTGGCGATGATACCGCCGCCACAAACTTGTCGGGAAGCACACACTCCATGTTCTTGAGTTCCTTTTCGAAATCTGTATCTCATGAGCCCCGTTGGACTCACAGAACGGTCATTGACCATTTTAAAGTCATAGTACTCGCTCCATGATGTACAACTCTCTCGCCCGACGATCGGGAACCCCCTAACTTGGCCTCAAGTGTCTCCACATGTCCTGCCCGTGGGCATCCATATACGCTTGCATCATAGTCTCGTGTATAATGCTACTGAGAGCACCTCAAAATAGGTTATCTCGCCTCATCGAAAATCCTTTCTTCCTTCAAGAAAAGAGGAGGATCGAAGGCACTTTCCCCCAATCACATGCTCACATTTTTATTGCGGAAAACCACAACTTGGATCGACACGCCATCTTATAGTTCAACCGGCATCATTCGGAGGAGGTGGTTTCAATGACGCTAAGAAAGCTAGCACTCGTAATAAACCTATCAAGTTTTTGGATTGTTGAATATTTAGGCATATTACAAGATGCATTAACCCATAAAAACGATATGATGTATGCTAACAAGAACAACATAGGCCATATATTCTCCACTTACCACGCAATTAGTAACGTTGCTGCTGGCTACTTTAACAAGTAAGAAGCAAAAGCATAAACATTGATGTGTTTCTGGTTATACCCTTGGGTGAGTCCTTCGGTGCCCACGGCGTGAACGCCACCGGATGCGGATGTGTAGCAGCCACAGCATACCCTAGCGCCGAGCCATCTCCACACGTGGAAGGAGGCCACGCCCGAGAGCGCTCCCTAAAACTTGATTGCCCGCCTACCCGAAAGGTGTACGCTTGACGGACACAAGCCTCCGGAGGCCTCGCCGCTGGATACTCCTTTGCACGTTAGGAGCCCGGGTGTGAGATGTAGACTTCAACTCAAGCTCAAGAACAAATGGAGATGGAGGAAGGAGTGCGGAGCAGCTCAAACTCAAGAACATGCTGGAGATGGAGGAAGGAGTGTGGGAGCCGACAGTTCTCGTCCGATAGATGACAGCCGGACAGGGCAGTCCTTTATCCTGAGTTGTCCCCTCTTTCCTCGCTGGCACTTGTCCGTGAGGATGAACCGATAAGGTGGTTGGCTTGGCTGTTACACCCGGCGGCTAGGTTTGGAACACCCAGACGGCGGCTGGTTTCAACCGTTGGGCCTTATGGGCCGAGTGGCAAAACATAGCCTAACTGAAATCGGCACGCACGCGCCAGCCAGCCCACGGCTGGTAAAAGCTAAAGCGCTCTGCCGCTGTGGATCCCCCTGCCTCCCTATCAACTGTTTTAGAGAGCATCTCATAACCCACTATTTAAGTTGATTACCTCATTAGTGGAACTCATGTGGTACTAAACATTTTCCACATACCATATTAATTGTGTGGGCCTTTGAAGTTCTATTGATTAATTAGATTCAATTATGGGCCTAGCCCAATTAATCCAAAACAGCCTCCACTCCTGCCTAGTTAGCTGCTCTTATTAATGTGTACTAGTTCATCTCTTCCTTCTATTTAATTTACTCCAAAAAATACTTACAGTTCCTAGAGTGATAACATCGGTTTCATTCCCCTCAGTTTGATCATAGACTTCTTGCTAAAATTTTCATCTTGTGCGAAACCTTTTCTGATTTTTTTTTTTCCTAAAATGCTAAGTAATGAAACCAGTTTCATTTGCTCTCTTTTGATTAAATACTTCTCCTGATGTAACTTAAAAAATTTTTTGAACATAATACATAAGGGAAATAATCCTATTTAATAGCCAATGGGAAATCTTTATTCATAATGAATTTTAACTGATTTTTGGAAGTCAAAGCGTGCTCTAAATTTCAAACAAATTTTAACCACTCATGCAACTTTGAATAAATGTAATTAAATCCATACATCGTCTTCCTGAGTGCTATTTCTTCAAATGGATTCAGCATCCTCTATTTTATAATCAATCACTAGTATCAATGCCGATGCGTTGCTACGGGATAACTAAATTTTATATAAAAACGCATGGATCACGCGATGTAAGATAAAATACTATGAAATTAAACAATGATATTAAAGTGTCATTTAATCCAAACAAGTTTTATAAAAAAGTAACACAATTAATCACGGATATCGTAAACTCGTAAACTCTATTTTATGGGCTTTTTTTCGCATTAAACCTAAAATAATATTTTGTATTGGTCGGAATATATCTTCGATATCCATTTATTTCGTGTGCCAATAAATCCACGAGTGTTAAAGTGCCCGTGCGTTGCTACGAGAGACTACTCACTGGAGTGTGCATACATTATTTGCTAAAAATATCGATACGACCTTACAGTGTTTTACATCATCATAGATGTACAAGGCATATATTCATTTAATAAAAGATATAACATAGATGACATATATTCCTCTTCAAAAGTAATTGTTATAATCTGATGGAGCAAATCAATTTATTTAAATTATGAGATGAGATGGCACTACCATTCTATTAATTCAGATCACAATAAAGCACTACCAATCTAATTACTTGATACAAACGCTCAGATAATTCAACAATATCAATTGATTCCGATTCAATATGCACAAAAGGAGAAGTTTCGCATGAACGACACCAACGGGACGAGGGTCCTGCGTCAGGTGATGAGCTGTGGCCTGTGGGTTGAGTGATTCGAGGGGGAGCGAATGATGAATCACCCAGCCGGCGATGGAGGCTGCTTGTGGTGCTCACTCTAGACGCTCGGGGGTCAGGCCATTGTTTAAATGGTTATCGTCGCTGGCAGCTTGCTATGTGTCAGACCACTGCTTGGATGAACGCGTACTCTGGCCGGTCATCTGAAATGAAAGCTCCATCTCATCCTCTAGTTCGAAATTCAGAGACATAATTGTTTTGTTCGTGAAAAGGGAGAAAAACTCTGTGAATCTCTTACTGAGATGAATACAATAAATGCCAGTTTTTGTTCACAATTTCATACCTTTGATTTCCTCAATCTGAAAGGTAAATGAGGAATTGAGAGGGTGCTATCATCAGCCCAGAGTTTTTTGGTCAAACGTCGGGATTCAGGAAAGCACCTAAGGCAAAAAAGAAAACATGAGGGAAAGCTACAGGCATCACATAGTTTTGAAGGAGCATGAATCACTCCTCATAGTATCAAATTTTGATATTTTAAAATCAAGATTTTCATATACCTTTTGCAAAACATATAAGTTTCAAAACAGATGAGAATATTGGCAATGAATTTAGAGTAGAAAAAACAATTCAGGACAAGTAGCATTATAGTTCCAGAAAGCAATGTTTTCTTTTCCCACTGTTGCCTTTCATCAGCTTCTGCTTGGTTTTCTTTTCCCAAATCACTAAGTACATCAAGACGAAAGAGCAAGGATTAGGAACTTAAGCAACCATACCACTACATCGCCACATGCTATTTAAATTGTTGCTCCAAACTAAACTACAAATATAGTGCCCATAAAAGAAAAAAAACAAGGAACATAGTGCTCCATATGTGAGTTATTAGTAGTTGATTCTGGTTGCCCTTTTTTCTTTTCATAAGCTGGGCAACCATCACGTAAGGTCAGTCAACCTTTACAGGAACCGATGGTTCCTCCCTGTTGACTAATTTTAGCCGGTTCCTTCCATAACTTCTCGTCATTAGGGTAGTTTAGTACTTTTAATCTATAGCTTTTTTTAGTAAACCAGCTTCCTCACGTCCAAATCCCCGAACCGTGCGTTCTGCATGAGCCGCAGGCGCCCGCCGGCGGCGGACCAGACGGGGCAGTGCCGGCTCAGCAGGACGCCCATGGCCGCGACCGCTCGCCGCGATGCCCCGGCGAGGACGTCGGAGGGGCTGGCACGCGCGAAGCTTCGGAATGCGGTCCTCGCCGGCTCGCAGTACGCTGACGCCCACCGCGCGCGTGCATCCTAAACCCCGTGGTCACGCCGCCGCCGCAGGAACCGCACATCCAGCCAATGTCTTTGCCCCACCTAGTCCGCTCCAACGCGGCCCGGTAGGAATGCAGCCTCCGCCTTCTTCCTGCAGTGCCAACGGTTAAGAAGGAATCGCAAGCAAATTGCTTCGAGCATTGAGGACGAGTGAGAATTGCTAGCTTCCATCGACGTGCCTGCTTTGGTGAGCTTGTCGGTGTCCCCTCCGAGTCGAGCAGAGGCACGGTGGACATGGTCCTCCTCAACGCTTGCTTCTTCGTCTTCCGAACCACCACCACCTGCTCCGGTGCACCGGCGCGTCCTCGTCGTCGTCTTCAGAGGACCCGATCGAACCCGCACAACGCCTCCCGTGTTGGAAGCAGCAGCCGGAGCCGACGTACACCGGGCCCTGGAGGCCATCGAGTGCTAGTTACACCACCAGTTGCGGACAGTGTTGCAGTGTGTTTTGATCACTTCTTCAAAGAAAACAGAGTCGCGAGTTGCATGCCGCCGCTCGCCATCGTCGTCCTCGACGCCGATCCTCAACGGGAACCGGACGAAGCACGTCCTGTTCCCGGCATCAGGTCCATGAGGAAGCTACACTGCCTCCCTCAGGACGCCGCTGTTGGCGAGGCAGTGGTCGTGGTCCAGGTTGAGCACACGTACGATACGAGCCGTTCCGTCAGCAGAGCCGACACCCGGAGCTGGCGAACAAACAACTCAGAAACACCTCCATGGCGCGGCGTTCCTTGACGAACGACGGCGCGGCCCCCGTCCTGAGGTAGTCGACGCCGCGAGCGAAGTAGAGCCTGGGCGCCCTCGGCTCCACGGCATGACGCCGGCAGAACGGGCACCCACCGCCACGCGAACCCTCGAACAGCAGGATGTCCGCGTTGTCGTCGGACACGTAGCAGGCCAGCCTCCGCGCCGGGTAGTCCGCCGCCAGCACCGACAGGACCGTGTTCGCCGTCGCCAGCAGAGGCTCCGACGTCCCTTCGCGCTCACGCCGGCCGCCGTCACGAGCACGTCCACGCTGCCTAGTCGCCGCGATTTGCCTCGCCGTCCCTGTCGTCTTCGTCGTCGTACCTTGATGCCAACTTGTCGAGGTGCGTCTCACGGTTGGTCGGGGGACAACTTCGGGAGCTGCGCGCGACGAGCCACGCGACTACGATCTGGGGAAGTGCGGCGGCGGCGGCGTGGGGGCAGCGGCGTTTTTCGATAGAGCGCAGGAGCCGGGCTAGCCGAACCGGATGAACAAAGTTTTTTTTACTTGACTAAACTGATTTAGAAGCATTTTGATTCACAGAAAGTTTTTGGTTTTAGGAGAAGCTGCTCTTAACAGACTAAAAAGACCATTATACCCTTTTAATATTAATATAATTCAGTTCCAATCTCACATAATTAAATGGTTCCTGCATGCCACTTTGGTTCTCCCATCCTGGTTCCTCTAACTCTTTAACCATTATATCGTAGGCGAAATGGAGGGCTCATATTAATCCCAAAGCGTGGTAAAAACTCTCTCCTATCTCCATGATATATGCTTTTGCAGAATCGATACTTAAATCAGTCTCCGGAATTCAAGGAAGGGCGCCTGCTCCTCATACTGAAAAAGATGTATGAACCTGCAACCTAGTTTAGGCACTCGTGCGGGTTCCTAATTTGACGGGAAGAATTGACTATTGAGTCTTGATGTAGAGTGGAAGACAGGAACACACCTGAGCATTATGGAGCTGGTGCAAACATGATGAGGTCCCGCCGACTTCCTTGGGGATGTACATCTGGCCTGCTAGTTGCATGATGCCTGGGGATGAGACACGCTGAGCAGGTGCGACGTTCAAGAATGGGCTGGTGCTAGGCGACTTTAGTGGAGGACGAGAATCAGTGCCAGACCTTGACAAATCAGTAGCATATTAGCATGGTTCACTATCTGAAGAAAAAACAGCAAAAACATCTATCAGATTGTGGAGGTACTGCCATTAGATGTATATTAAATGAATCCTCCATTCTACTATCAATACAGAAATGAAATTGAAAAGAGACATATTCAGAGGTAAAAAAATGTAGGTTGGAGACTCAATGCTACACAGTTCTCAGACAAAGATAACTTTGCTCATCTTTCTATCAAGCTGTTAACATCACACCTGAATCGGGGGAAGTAGATCCCCAAACCTATGCTCGACCTCGCCCCAGCTTTGTCCTCGTCCCCTGTTGCGAGGAAGGACGCAACCCTAGCGGCTCGCCCAGACCGTGAAGGAGACACAGCTGCGGGGAGGGGGACTCGGCTTCAAGACGAGGTTAGTGATCATCCGGATGCTGATCTAAGTGCTAGACTTGTGCATATTTGTCGCGCAGTCTGGCGAACTTGGGGGCTTGCGCTGTGATTGTTGTTCGTGAGTCTGAGGATTCCAATTCATCTCGTTTGATTCCGCCCCTCCGTAGGGCAAATCGTGTTTGGTCTACCATTGGTGGTGATATTGGAGGTCTTTTAAGTAGTACGGGAGCTCCTCCGCAGCCCGGTCACAACATGGATCACAGGCAGCAAAAAAAAATCAAGCTAGAACAACTCCGCTATGGAGGGAATAGGGATTGGCATCAAGGGAACCGGGAGGCTTTCAGCAATGAGGGGGCAGAGATGGGGGTAGGTTTGGAGGAATTGGTGGTCGCTTTGAGGGGATGGTGGTCCTTTCAGAGGGATGGGGGGCGATTTGGTGGGGATGGAGGTCGATTTGGGAATAATGGTGGTCACTTTGAGGTAATGGGGGCAGATCCGGAGGGAGGTGGTGGCAGATTTGGAGGGATGGAGGGCAAATTTGGAGGAAACAATGGTCGCTTTGGTGGAGAAGGTGGACAATGGGGAGAAGGAGTCGTGGGTATGGAGGACAATATGAAAATACTTTTGAGCAGAGACAAAATGATGGTCAGCAGGAGGAAACTGGTCAAATTCAGGGAGGAGACTCGGCAAGAGTAGAAACATTTGTGAACAACACCAATAGAGTTTCACATGAAGAGAAGGAAAATCTGTTGAGGTGCCTAAAGAACAGGTTCAGCAATTCTGCCCAAGATGTGGCAAGGTGGGACATACTGCTAATGCATGTCCTAAACCAAAGGGTATGCTCTAGGTGTGATAAGGAGGGACATGTGGCAAGGGTATGCACTGAGAAAAAGCCATGGGACTTCACTGCTCCCTTTTGTGGCCTGTCAGCTTATGGCCAGGGTTTTCACTTCATTGAAAGTGATAAAACTGATGAGGGGATAAAGGATATGTCTAATACAGCTTTGGTTACTATTATATCTGGCCAAGCAACTGCTAGAAAAATTGAGAATGAGTTTGCTCTCAAAGCTGGGAAAAACTCTACCTGGAGATGGTATGCTAAGAAGATATCAGAAGGCAAATATCAAATGAAATTCCCTAACTCCCATACCTTAGATGATTTGTCTCACTTCCCTGAAAAGAGGATGAGATCCATGCCTGATGTGGAGTTCCCCCGAAGTGGATAAGAACAACTTACATAAAAATGATTATGTAAGGGTAAAGATTGGATGTAGAGATGTAACTAAGGTCCCTACTTCTGTGGATGGAGTGCTTGACTTCCATCTGTATGACTTCTTCTTCCAGAGAGAAGTACCTCAAGATGGATATACTGATCCAACAGGCACAAAGTGGATTAGGAATGAGAGAGATCATCAGAAGGATGAAATACCCTCACCCAAGAAACAAAAGATGGACAACAAGAAAATAGTGGATAAATCTATCGACGTATTTGGTACAAGCAAGATGAGCAAAGAAGTAGTACGAGGGAAAGCAAAATTACGCAAATTATCCTCGGTGCTGATAAGAAAGATAAGATTAACAGCCAAGGAGACAGTGAAGAGGGGGAAACAGTTTTAGGGGATTTGATACAACCTGGTGCTGACCATCTGTGTTTTGGTTCATTTGAAACCATCAAGCTGCGAAAAGTGAGCTACATAATAGTTAATGAGGACCCCAGGGCTGTCATAAATCAGTATGGCTCCAATCTAGAAAAATCCAAGTTTGACTCGTTGAAAGAAATTGAGGCCAAAGATGCTTTACATGATAATCACCAGAGGTTTTTCAACATTGATGACATTCTCTTCAAGCCTGGATCTAGCAAAGTCTTACCTACCATTGTGGAAGGTATAGAAAGTGAAAATCTGCACAAGGAAAGGGCCATGTCTCTCAGCCCTGTCAAGGGGAGTCAGGGAGCTCCAGAGTTGGAGTTATCAAGTCAAGAGGATGAAAATATGCAAAGACTAGAGTCACTAAAAACTGTGAGAGATGTGACTGCTTCAAATGGGCTCTCTGATATGAATATGGAAGATATGATCAGTGAAGTGCAAACTAAAATTAAAGATATGGAGGTCCCCTGTGTTGATCTGGATGAACATCAAAAGGAGGACTGCAGTGTGGTTGATTTAGAGGAAGTGATGAAGGAGGGCTTTGACAAGGAACAAGAAAAGTTGGATGGAGGGGAGACTGTCTGGAAAGAAGTAAGACAAAGCAAGAGAATCAGGGAGAGTGGTACTTCCCAGAACAAGGTAGGAGAACAAGGATAGAACAAAAGGGTGGACATCTTAGATGATGAAGGTATTACTTCTCAGAACTCCTTTGCAGTTCTCTCTAATAATCATCTTATTTCTTTAGCTAATCAAATGGGAGTTAATTCTAATTCCTTATCTTTAGAAAAAATTGATATTCTTAAAGATCTAGAGAAGGCTAGAATGAAACTAAATGAGCAACCTGTTGTTGCTGAACACTCTATAGATATGGAAGATGTAGATATTCCCTTACAGAGCAAAATTGCCTTGAATGGTACTTGTTGACGCCTCTTATGATACATATTTATTAATCAATTAAACATGAAATAATGGTATAAAATGAATATTCACATAGACTAGGGGCTTTACTAACATATTTCCACGAGTTTTGATGATTTATATATTTTCAGGGACTTAACAGAGAAAAACAGGTAAAAGCCCAAGAGTTTGCACCCCATACGATGAGGAGACTTACCCTTGACGTAATCCAACCCAAAACCCGAACTAAAACATTCTAGAAGACACCAGAAGACAGCACTAGGAAGCTGGGGCCCACCTGGCATAGACTCCTGGCGGCCGCCAGGGTCATTCCTGGCGCCCGCCAGGTGGGTCCCACCAGTCAGCCTCACCTTTTTATGTCGGTTTCCAACCGCCATTGAGGAGAGATCTACACCGTTGTCAAAGGTCGGTTTGATCTAAGGGCTGTGGTTCATCGCCTGAGGCTCTATAAGGAGACCCCCTGACCCCTGGCCAGGGCATGAATTCATTATTCATCGGACTCAGCTCCTAATCAACAGCCTAAACCCTAGTTTCCAAGTAGAAGAAGAGCTCTAGATCGAGTTGAGAGAGATAGTTAGCAAGTTGAGAGATTAGATTTGTAGTTCCTAAGAGAGCAACTAGATCTAGTCTCGTTCGAGACTAAAGAGTGGGTGGAAGGAGAAGTTAAGGGGAAGCGCCGGACCTATCGGTGACTCCTCTATGCTTGTACCTCCATGATTAAGGTCTATTGGAACCTGATCCTGAGACTTCTACGGTGGATCAACTTCATATTTGAGTAAGTCATCTTGTTTATATTTTCTTAAGGTTTGCGACTCTTTTATTAGAGTACTTCAACTCTTGTCGCTCTTGAGCTGGAGTTGCTACCCCTAGTGCAAGCGTGGTATTTGGACTAGATAGCTTGTAGATGCACCCTACCTTCTGGAGTGTGGTAACTAACGAGGGTGACTTATAGCCTCGTTAATTCTTTGTATTCCATCTCCCGTAAGGATAGGCCTAGCAGGACCCTTTTGCTGGAGGATTGCACTCTTTGCCTAGTGTCTTTTCTCTTGAATAATGTCCCCATAAGAAATATCTTCAAAGCTTATAAGGATATAAACTAGACAACCATAGAAATCTTCTCAACCTTTATCAATCTCCCGTCCTTGTTATCTTCTCTCAGGATTTAGTTATTAGCCTCACTATTCTCACACCATTCTCCTTGTGGATTCGATATTAAAACCCTCTCTCGGGTGAAGTGCTCGCTTGTGGGTTAATTTTTACTAACAAGCATTAACTTTTACTAACAAGTGTCGTTGACGGGGAGAACGGTTGCTGAAGAACACGTTGAGCATAACTAAATCTTGTATCATTATCTTAGTATAGAATTTCTTTTTATCCTTTCTTTTATATTTCATCTTTTTCTTACTATCCAAATAGATACTACCCCCCTCTACAAATACTTGGCACCCACGGAGCAAACCTATAGGCATGTTTCATCTTCTAAACCCATCCGTACCGGGACCTATGAGTTGCGTCCTAGGTTAATAGAGCTGGTCCAAAATCATACTTTCTCAGGAGAAATAGACGAAAACCCTTTTCTTCATCTCCAAACCTTTGAGGAAACATGCGACTGCCTCCATATTGAAGGCATGTCAAATGACACCATCCACTGGAAGCTATTTCCATTCTCTTTGAAAGGGAAAGCTCGCCAGTGGTACGATCGAAACAAAGAGAAGAAGGGAGGCGACTGGGGAACCCTATTGTCTGACTTTTGTGTAGATTTTTACCCCATGTCCAAAGTAGTCAACTTTAGGCTTTCGATCCTATCCTCTAAACAGGAGGATAATGAATCTTTGAGCGCCTACTGGGAACATTTTGAAGATCTTTCCAAATCCGGACCTAATCTAGCCATGCCAGACCATGTTTTGCTTCAACACTTTTATGTTGGTCTGAATAAAAAATCTAGAAAACACTTGAATACCTCTCGCACAAGGATCCTTCACCCATCTCACAACCACCAAAGCCATGGCCGTTTTAAATAAAATTGTGGAAAATAAAATGGATGATCCAACCGTAGGGAACAACTTAGAAGAAGAAGAAGATGAAGGAGGATTAGGCAAACCTGATTTCATCCCAAATTCCTTACAACCACCAGCTAACCCAAAACCATCAGAACCGGAGGACACTTCGATCTCTGATTTTCTGCTCGATATCGAGGATGATCTTTTTTCAGATTATGGAAATACCTCGAAATATCATATTGAGAAGAAACCTCGGAAGGCTAAGACATCACGTATAGATCTTATAGACCCTTCTGACCAATCTCATTTACAAGGGACCACAAAAGAGCTTGTCTCAATCATAAGTAGCGAATGGTTAAAAGAATTAGAACTTTCTTCTGATGTAATCCGCTTGGATTCACCTTCTGTACCTATTCGTTACCAAATTCATAAGGACTCTTTTGATGCCCTCTATAATCCAGTTGTGGGAATAAATATCATGGCATTATCCTTTGCTCATGAGCTTCTCAAAAACATGGCATTGAGCCCCACAACGAAATTGCTACAAAGCCCTTCAGGACAAATTGTCCAAAGTTCAGGAATTCTTTATGTCTTACCAATCCAGGTTAAGGACACCATGGTACATCTTAGTTTTCATATCTTTGATATCATGGAGTTTGACCTTTGATAGGACAACCTATTGAAAGGCTTATCATAGAAGGACAAACCGGAGAACTAGATATTCGGTTAGGTAAGGGGTTTAGACTCTCATTACCTATCAACCAAGCTATCCATGCTAAAACCGAACCTTGTCCAGAACCAGATCCTATGGAGGAAGTTAAGGAGGCTTCTATAGAACATTTTGTGGAATCTAGCTATGAGGACGATTCAAAGTCTTCATTGAAGAGGAGGATGACAATCCTACCACTTCAGAACCTCTAGATGAATTCAAAAACCCACCTAGACCTCCTATTGAGCTTAAACCTCTACCACCAGGCCTCACATACGCCTTCCTCAACAAAGATCCAGAGTCTCCTGTGATCATAAGTGATAAACTCACTCTAGAAGAGATTCTAAGGCTGATAACCGTCCTAGAACATCATCGCTTAGCCTTTGGCTATTCACTCGAAGACCTCAAAGGAATCAGTCCTGCCCTTTGCACTTATCGTATTCCAATAGATCTAGATATTCCACCCTCTAGAGAACCTCAGCGTAGACTCAATAATGCGATGAGAGAGGTAGTTAAGAAAGAAGTGCTTAAGCTATTACACGTCGGGATTATATATCCTGTGCCTCATAGCGAGTGGGTAAGCCCTGTGCAAGTTGTGCCTAAAAAGGGAGGCATGACAGTTGTTAAAAATGAGAAAAATGAATTAATTCCTCAGAGAACCGTCACGGGATGGCGGATGTGTATAGATTATAGAAAATTAAATAAGGCCACAAAGAAAGATCACTTTCCATTGCCTTTCATTGATGAGATGTTAGAGCGAATGGCAAACCACTCTTACTTTTGTTTCCTTGATGGATATTCTGGGTATCACCAAATCCCAATCCATCCCAGTGACCAAAGCAAAACCACTTTTACATGCCCGTATGGAACTTATGCTTATAGAAGGATGTCTTTTGGGTTATGTAATGCACTAGCTTCTTTTCAAAGATGCATGATGTCTATATTTTTTGAAATGATTGAAGAGATTATGGAAGTTTTCATGAATGATTTTTCTCAGATATGGAAAAACTTTTGATGATTGCCTAGAAAACTTAGATAAGGTTTTGCAAAGATGTAAGGAAAAAACACTTAGTCCTCAATTAGGAAAAATATCATTTTATGGTTAGAGAAGGAATAGTGCTTGGACACCTAGTGTCAAAAAAGGGGAATAGAGGTAGATAAAGCAAAAATAGAAGTGATAGAACAATTACCTCCCCCTGTGAACATCAAAGGAATACGAAGCTTCCTTGGCCATGCTGGTTTTTATCGTAGATTTATAAAAGATTTTTCACATATTGCTAGACCACTCACCAGCCTGTTAGCCAAGGATGTCCCCTTTGTTTTTGACGATGCTTGTCTAGAAGCTTTTGAAACTTTGAAAAAGGCTCTCATTTTTGCACCAATCATTCAACCCCCTGATTGGTCTTTGCCTTTTGAAATTATATGTGATGCTAGTGACTATGCTATGGGGGCAGTATTAGGGCAAACTAAAGACAAGAAGCATCATGCCATTGCTTATGCTAGCAAGACTTTAACTGAGCCACAACTTAATTATGCTACCACTAAAAAAGAGCTGCTAGCGGTTGTTTATGCTATTAATAAGTTTAGATCTTACTTGGTAGGAGCTAAGGTGATTGTTTACACTGATCATGCTGCTTTAAAATACTTGCTCACCAAGAAAGATGCTAAACCTCACTTGATAAGATGGATTTTGTTACTCCAAGAGTTTGATATAGAAATCAAAGATAAAAAGGGAGTAGAAAATTCTGTTGCTGATCATTTGTCTAGAATGCGCTTTGAAAACCTACATGAATTGCCCATTAATGACTCACTCAGGGATGATATGCTCTATCGGATAACCCATACCGATCCCTAGTATGCAGATCTTGTTAATTTTATGGTTGCAGGATATGTAGCACCAGGGGCAGACAAGAAGAAGCTTATATATGAGAGTCGTCATCACCTATGGGATGAGCCATACCTCTTCAGGGTTTGCTCAGATGGGCTACTCAGAAGACGTGTGCTGACAGAAGAAGGAATTCAGATTATTGAAAGGTGCCACTCATCACCATATGGAGGACATTATGGGGCATTCAGAACACATGCAAAGATTTGGCAAGCAGGATTTTTCTAGCCAACCATGTATCAAGACACAAAAGATTTCATCAGAAGATGTGGCGCTTGTCAGAGGCATGGGGATATCAATGCTAGAGATGCCATGCCTCTTACAACCAATCTCCAGATCGAACTCTTTGATGTCTGGAGAATTGACTACATGGGACCGTTTCCAAAATCCGGAAATTATGAATACATCTTGGTGGCCGTTGACTATGTTTCAAAATGGGTTGAAGCCATGCCATGCAGATCTGCAGATAGCAGGACCTCAATAAAGATGTTTGAAGAAATCATATTTCCATGGTTTGGAGTACCAAGGATGGTGATTAGTGATGGAGGAACCCACTTCATTGACAAGAGATTCTATCGATATTTAACTAGACATGGAGTCCATCACAATGTTGCTACACCTTACCATCCTCAGACCAGTGGACAAGCAGAAACATCAAACAAACAAATCAAGAACATCTTGCAGAAGACAGTAAATGAGATGAGAACAAAGTGGAAGGATAGACTTCCAGAAGCACTATGGGCATATAGGACAGCTTACAAGACACCAATTGGAATGACACCATATCAACTTGTCTACGGCAAGACCTGTTACTTGCCTGTAGAGCTAGAGTTCAAAGCTCATTGGGCAATCAAGAGATGGAATATGGACTTAGAAGCCGCGGGAGTGAAAAGGAAAATGCAACTATCAGAGCTCGACGAATGGCGAGAAAAAGCTTATCATAATGCCAAGATCTACAAAGAAAGAACAAAGAAGTGGCATGACAAAAGAATCAAGAAGAAGAACTTCACTCTAGGCGATCAGGTACTACTCTTTAATTCCAGGGTGAAATTATTCGGGCATGGAAAACTTCGAAGCAAATGGGAAGGACCCTTCAAGGTGGTGAACTCATCATCACATGGAGCAGTCACTCTTCAAGATCACAAAGGTAAGTTATTCAAGGTAAATGGCCAACGTCTTAAAATTTTCTATGAGCCCAATAAAGAACTTGAGGAATTAGATGTAGTAGAGTTTATGGTTCTACCTTATTATGAGGCCTAGTTTACGTAGATTTTGTTTTAAGGGCCAAAAGTGCGGGCATTGGGCTTAGAATAACATTATTAGATAGAGAGAGAAAGAAAGGGTCCCGGGTCGACAAGACCTGGCGGCGCCAGAATTCTGGCGCCCGCGCCCTCGTGTCCCCTCGAGTCCGGCCTCTTCCCATGCATTTTATAGGACATATCCTTTAGAATCCCGCACCTTTCCGAGCCATTTGTACAGATCTACGTCGTCATCCTAGCCTCCCATGCAAGACAACCTCGATATATAAACAAGCCCCGTCCATCTTCAACCTCATCCCATCTACATACCAAAGACCGACAACCAGCACCTCTCCTTTCCACCATGAGCAACCCGGAGACAAGGATGGTCGTCTACGACCCTTCCAAGGTGGCGCCACCACCATCCTCACCACTGCCACCATCGCCATCTCAGGCCATCGTCCTAGCGGAACCCATACCCCTCGCCATGATTCCACCACCAAAGCCATCTCGTTCTATTCTCATGGCGAGCCTTCCTTCTTTGCCGCCTCGCTCGCAACGGCTATGAAGAAGAAGATCCCGGTGCCGGAGGGCACTACGCTGCTACCCCCAAAAGCCAACGAGACGCTTACCGGCATCAAGAGGGACCACTTTGGGAACATCCTCAAAGCTAGCTACAGCCAGCCCCGCGTCACCATTAATGGTGTGCGCGCCAAGACGGATCAAGTGAGATTCGTTCAACCTCAGGAGGCTGCTGAACGCGCTGCAAAGTGACGTTTTAGCAAACTCACCATGGCTGAACTGCAAGAGGAGTATGCAGATTGGAGGAGCTTTCTCCTCACAGAACACAAGAACTGGAGCTCAACCACCAGAGGCTTGGGTGCGCTAGATAGGAAGCTAGATGATACGAACGACGACCTTGTCAAGAGAGTTTTCTCTCTAGAAAAAGCTGTTGCTAGCAAAGAAGCTCTAGGAGCCTAGTCAATAAGAGCACTCGCTTAGCTAGTTCGTTTAGGATTAAAGTTTAGGTTTGTAATTCAGTTTGATTAGGTTTGCTAAATGTAATAAAGAGTGCTCTTGAAATAAAGAAGTTGATCCAAAGATTGTCTCCATATTTGTCTCTATTTTGTACATGTTTTCTCTTGTCTCCACCATGTTTTGTATGAAGAATAACGAAAGATAGTGTGGGGCGATGACAAGATTTAACGTCAAGAACATTGAAACTGAACCCGAAACTAAGAACAAACAGAAAGATACGGAACGAGGATCACGCATAACGAAACTCATCGGGAGGAGCCACAAGGCTCTGGCGGCCGCCAGAAAAGGCCCTGGCGCCCGCCAGGCCACATCACCCCCTCACCCTCATCTTCGTCTGGCCCTCGGTTTGCTTTCTGAACTCTTTATTCATTCATATTTTGACTTCTGTTTCGTCAGTTTCAAACGTCTTGCTGATATGCTAATAATTCAACATAAAAAAAAGATTGATATGCAAAGTTCAAGTTAGACTCACATAATACTTTTTCATGGTCAATCAAATTGCTGTTGGGAACTTAACTTGATTAGGGACCCCTTGTTGCTTAAGTCGTTGTAGAATGTGAGATAGTAGAATAATGAGAACCTGATTCTTGATATCTTTCTCTTGGAGAATTTATTTTGAAAATATAAAATTTAATAGCTATACCTCTTCTTTGTGGTAATTGCTATATCCCACCAAGGCCAAATACATTCTGAACAATGGAAAACTAACCATAAGCTATTTGCTTTGTGTTGAGCGTTGTCAAATCTTGTTAGCTTTGTTGAGAGATTTGTCATGCTCCTAAGATCAAGATCACGTACACCCACATACATATATGCTACTCTTACCTTGAGAGTACGCAAAAACATGCTTTTTCCATAAAAACTCTATCCCTACACTTGGGGATGGGACTCAAAGATTATAGGAAGTATATGCTCCAAGTTTTTGATCTCTCCATATTCAAGTCTTGTTACGAATGTAAGACAAGGCATGGGCTATGCAAAAAGAGTATTGGAAAAAAAAGAGAGAGAAAAAAAAAATAGACACGTGTTCGTAATTAAAACAATGGGTACTCAGATGCCCGCCTCTCGAAAAAAAAAAAAGAAAAGAAAAGAAGAATAAAGATAGCCCATGGCCTCTCTTACACAATCTTTATTGTTCAAAGAGAGAGGTCACTAAGAGCATAATAGAATTAGGATAACCACCATATTATCCACACACATGCACATCTTGATCTATGAGTATGCCACTTCCCTCCATGGATTCGGCTTTGACGCTGCAATACATGCAAAGTAAGTATGCTACATCCATGATATACCTGAAACTCCAGATAAGCTTTATTAGAAGTAGGATGTTTGCAAGGGCATTCATTATACATGCCTCAGTGAGGAACCAAAAATACTACATATATTGAGTGATTTGAGAGTACCACACAAGAAGAAGGTAGGCTATATTTCTTTTCAAAAATCATTGCAAAAACTCCAGCTGATTTGATTGAAGGAAGAAAGGTAATCTACTTCAAACTATTCCATTCTTCAACTGCTCAAAGTGCTTGGTAGACACCATGAATCCCACAGTATAGGTATGACCATGAAATTGTTTTATGCTTGATGTCCTGACCTACAACTTTGTTATATCCATCCTTTTCTTGAGACGAGTAAAACCCTAAGTGTGGGGAGCTTGTTGACACCTCTTATGATACATATTTATTAATCAATTAAATATGAAATAAGGGTATAAAATGAATATCCACATAGACTAGGGGCTTTACTAACATATTTTTCCACGAGTTTTGGTGATTTATATATTTTTAGGGACTTAACAGAGAAAAACAGGTAAAAGCCTAAAAGTTTGCACCCCATACAATGAGGAGACTTACCCTTGACGTAATCCAACCCAAAACCCAAACTAAAACATTCTAGAAGACACCAGAAGACAGCACCAGGAAGCTGGGGCCCACCTGGCGTAGACTCCCCTCGGCGGCCGCCAGGGGTCATTCTGGCGCCCGCCCGTGGGGGTCCCACCCAGTCAGCCTCACCTTTTTATGTTGGTTTCCAACCGCCATTGAGGAGAGATCTACACCGTTGTCAAAGGTCGGTTTGATCCAAGGGCTGTGGTTCATCGCCTGGGGCTATATAAGGAGACCCCCTGACCCCTGGCTAGGGCATGAATTCATTATTCATCAGACTCAGCTCCTGATCAACAGCCTAAACCCTAGTTTCCAAGTAGAAGAAGAGCTCTAGATCGAGTTGAGAGAGATAGTTAGCAAGTTGAGAGATTAGATTTGTAGTTCCTAAGAGAGCAACTAGATCTAGTCTCGTTCGAGACTAAAGAGTGGGTGGAAGGAGAAGTTAAGGGGAAGCGCCGGACCTGTCGGTGACTCCTCTACGCTTGTACCTCCAGGATTAAGGTCCATTGGAACTTGATCCTGAGACTTCTATGGTGGATCAACTTCATATTTGAGTAAGTCATCTTGTTTATATTTTCTTAAGGTTTGCGACTCTTTTATTAGAGTACTTCAACTCTTGTCGCTCCTGAGTTGGAGTTGCTACCCCTAGTGCAAGTGTGGTGTTTGGACTAGATAGCTCGTAGATGCACCCTACCTTCTGGAGTGTGGTAACTAACGAGGGTGACTTATAGCCTCATTAATTCTTTGTATTCCATCTCCCGTAAGGATAGGCCTAGCAGGACCCTTTTGCTGGAGGATTGCACTCTTTGCCTAGTGTCTTCTTGAATAATGTCCCCATAAGAAATATCTTCAAAGCTTATAAGGATATAAACTAGACAACCATAGAAATCTTCTCAACCTTTATCAATCTCCCGTCCTTGTTATCTTCTCAGGGATTTAGTTATTAGCCTCACTATTCTCACACTATTCTCCTTGTGGATTCGATATTAAAACCCTCTCCCGGGTGAAGTGCTCACCGGCATCAGTTCGCTTGTGGATTATACAAATCATAAATATTTCTATGGGTTAACTTTTACCAACAGGTACTCAGAGGAATCTGAGGATGAACCCTGTGTTTTGGTGAAAAGTGCTAAAAGAAGTAAGTCTGGTAAGAAGGGCAAAAAATACCAGAGGATCAAAGAACCAACCTATTGATGGTTCAATGTCCTCTGAAGGACATAAATCTAAGGTTAGCCCTAGATTTAATCTCGAAAACAGAAAAGACTATCAAAAAAGTTATTAAATGATAGGCATCATTTGGAATTGTAGAGGGGTGGCCAAAAGGGACTAGGAACCTTTATTAAGGAGTTAATTTGGGATCATAAAGCAGAGTTTATTGGGATTCAAGAGACTATGAAAAAAGTTACTATGAAAAAAATTTTCAGGAAGATTGATAGTAACAAAGAGTTCAAATTTGTTCTGGACTCCTTCTATTGGCAAGTCTAGAGGAATGTTAAGTGGGATAAAAAAAAGAAAAGATTTGAGTTGGAGAGCTTTGAAAATGGTGACCATATTATTATTGCAAATGTGAAAGACAAAAACTTAACAAGCACTTTTCCTTGGCAAATGTGTATGGGCCTGCTTTCAGATGAATTCAAGGAGGAGTTCCTTATTGAACTATCCAATTTACGTTATACTGACCAAATACCCTATGCTGATGGGAGGGGATTTTAACATCTTAAGATTTAGCTCTAAGAAAAACAAAAGTTCAGGTGAAAATAATTTCTCAAATGTTTTCAATTTGATCATTAACTCCTATGAGCTCAGAGACTTGCCCCTTGTGGGAGGCAAGTTTACTTGGAGCAATAATAGGAACAATCCTACCCCTGGAAAAATTGGACCAGAGTCTTGATCTCTAGTTCCTAGGAAGAGAATTTCCCTGTGCAATCTTAAAAAGATCCCTAGATACATGTCCGACCACAATCCTCCGATTGTGAGAACTGACACTGAACAAAAAAATTAGTTCTAGGCCCTTCTCGCTTCCGAAAACTCATGGCTCTAACATGTTGATTTCTCCAAGAAAGTGAAGGAGATTTGGGAGAAAAAAGGTTATAGCGAAATCTGCAATTGAATGTTGGTGCATTAAGATGGGTAGGGTCAGAAAATTCCTCAAAGGTTGGGGGCAAAGTTTAAAAGGGCATACCAGAAAATATAAGAATGTTTTAAAGGAGGAGATGGAAGTGTTAGAGAAAAAAGGAAGAACAAGAGAGTCTATCTTCAAAAAGAGTTAGACAAGAAAACTTTTATCCACTCAATTACTTAAACTCTTGAAAGAAGAGGAAAAGTTACTGGCACAAAAAGATCTAATAGCATGTGGCTGTTAAAAGGAGACAATAACTCTGCTTTCTTTCATAGAATTGCTAATGGCAAGAAAAGAAAGAACACTATCTTTTCCTTAAAACATAATAATACTGTTATTGAGGGGGATGACAAATTAGTTGAGCATGCCACCAACTTTTATAAAGACTTATTTGGTGCCTCAAATCCCTCTAGTATCAAGCTGGACCCGAGGTGTTGGGAGGAACATGAAAAAGTTACTAATCAAGATAAGGAAATGCTAGAAAAAAGTTTTAATGAGGCAGAGATGAAAGAAACTATCTTCTCTATGGAACAGAATACAACTCCAGGTCCTGATCACTTCCTAGTGGAATTCTATCAACACTGCTGGGAAATGATTAAAGGTGATCTTATAGCTCTCTTTGAGGATTTTCACAACCTAAAGTTGGATATTGGGAGACTGAATTATGGGGTGATCTCCCTCTTACCAAAAGTTAAGGAAGCTAATAACATAAAGCAATACAGACCCATTTGTTTGCTTAATGTGGTGTACAAGTTCTTCACAAAAGCTTTAATGCTTAGGCTGGACAAAGTCATGGGAAAAATCATTAATGTGAGCCAATCTGGCTTCCTAAAAGATAGAAATATTATGGAGGGAGTCTTAACCCTTCATGAAGTTCTGCATGATACCAGAGTTAAGAAAAAAGACGGTTTAATCCTCAAGCTTGATTTCGAAAAGGCCTATGACAAGCTAAATTGGCAATTCCTCTTTGATTGCTTGAGGCAAAGGGGTTTTGGAGATAAATGGTGTGAGTGGATCAACATTGTCAAGACTTCTGGGACAGTTAATGTCAAAGTCAATGACACGATTGGGGGCTACTTTAAATCTGGGAGAGGTGTTAGACAGGGGGACCCCTTGTCACCTTTCCTCTTCAATATAGCTGCTGATGCTCTTGTTAAAATGGTTAACAAGGCTCAGGAAAATGGCTTGATTAAGGGGCTAGTGCCTGAGTATATTAATAATGGAGTTGCTATTCTGCAGTATGCAGATGACATGATTATGTGTATTCAAGATGATATTAACCAAGCCACCAATTTGAAATTGCTTCTCTATCTTTTTGAAGACATGTTTGGACTTAAGATAAACTTTTCTAAGAGTGAAATAGTGATGGTGAGTCAAGATGATGAGAAAAGTTCCATTTTCTCTGATCTGCTGAATTGTGAAATTGGTAGCTGGCCTATTAAATATCTTGGGGTCCCTGTAGCTGGCTCTAGGTTACATGTAGCTGATTGGTTATACATTTGTGAAAAACTAATGAAAAGGCTTGATGGGTGGAAAGGCAGCTCTCTATCCCTTGGTGGTAGACTGGTTCTTATCAATTCCTGCCTTAGTAGCATTCCAATTTATGCCATGTCAATGTATTGGTTACCCTGTGATCTGTTTTTGGAGAAAATGGACATTGCAAGGAAAAGGTTTTTTTGGCAAGGTGGAAAGATCAAGAAAAATATCATTTGGTCAAGTGGACCAAGATTACAAAACCCAAAGATAAAGGAGGATTGGGTATAAAAAGAATTAAGAAAAATGAATATTAGTCTACTCTGTGTAAGTGGTGGTGGAGAGTGGAGAATGGCAAGAGCATATGGCATGACATTGTCCACAAAAAATATGTGAGGGGAAAAAAGTCTGCATGTTCTTTCAAAAAACCCAAAAGAACTCCCAGTTTGGAATGACCTGCTAAAGGTCAAAAAACATATATCTTAAAGGCAGATCTATAAAAGTGGGGAATGGTAAGGCCACTAGTTTTTGGCATGACAGGTGGTGTGGGAATGTCTCCTTAGCGGACAAATTTCCTAGATTGTTTGAAATTAACCAACAACAAAATTGTTACGTGGGGTTTATGAAACAAAACAATTGGAGACTAACTTTCACGAGATGGCTGTATGAGGATCTTCAAGATCAGTTAAGAGAATTACATCATTTGGTGTTTTGGTTCAGTCCTAATGACAGAGTTGATATGCCTAAGTGGGATTGGGAGAAGTCTGGTCACTTCTTAGTTAAATCAACTTACAAACACCTTTGTAAATATGAGCAGGGGGCCCAACCTAAAGAAGTTTTGGAAAATTAAAGTTCCTTTAAAAGTCAAAATTTTTATGTGGCTTATGATGCAAAACACGATTTTGACTAAAGATAATCTGACCAAAAGAAAATGGAAAGGAGACACTAAATGTGCTTTCGTCCGTAAACCCAAACAGTCAATCACCTTTTTTTTTTATTGCCCTTCAGCAAAGTATGTCCGAGTCTTTTGGCTTATTCTTTGGGAGTCGAGTGTAGACCTTGTAATTTTGATCAAGTACTGGACTTGGATTCAAAATGCTCTACCCCAATGCCCCAGCATGCACGCGGTTGGGTTATCGGTGGTCTGTTGGGGTATTTGGAAAATGCACAATGAAATATGTTTTGAAAAGAAAAGATTGAAATCTCCTACTGAGATTATCCGCTTGATCTGCTCCTTCCTCAATTCTTCGGGCAGGACTCCAAAAGGAAGACATGCAAGATCAGGTGGCCAAAGGCGCGAGAGGCGATAAAGACAACGGCGCTTTTTCTTCCATGGCCATGGCGTGAAGCAAGCCCAGGGCGGCTACCAGATGGTCCCATATGCCGGCTGATAGCTCCGAGTTGGGGATTTGTGTTGTTTCCTTCGTTTCACTCTTGCTAGATCCTTTTGGCGGCTGATCGCTTTGTGGAGCGTCATTTTTGGGAGTCTTTCTGTCGCTTAGTTCCCTAGTGACTTTGTGGCAGTTTATGCTTTTGCTTTTCTTTAAAACTCTTGTAAGCTTTAGGGATAAATACTTCTGTAATTTCGTTCACGATAAGTAATGAAATTCGGTTTTTACCGCTGTGGAAAAAAAACATCACACCTGAATCCCAGAGTTCTCCTTAAAGCATGTACTTTGCTCAAATGGAGAGGACGTTCCTGCCCTGATTGGTATGTTTGATATTGGAATCACGAGTTCCTATAGCCAGTGCAGAAACATGATCATTGAGTTTCTATGCTGTCTCAACTCCTTGACAGCCTGAATTAGAGAACTCTCAATTTTTTTGTACTAAGTTCTAGTAGGCAATAACCAGGATCGGTAAGTTTGGGCTATAAAGACCACTGAGATATGCCTGACAAAATTCCTTTTTATTGTTCAGCATGCTAGTAAGTAGACAACAAATTGCTTGTTTCAATCAGATTCAAAGTAAATGCAAATATTTCTAATTGATTGAAAAAATTGACCATTTCCATTGGCAGTGGTCACCTTCACACAGTTCTAAATTTAGATCATTATAGTATAATGCCCGTGCGTTGCCACGGTTTCATTTAAGAGATGCACATGAAAACCAAATGATGATACTTTTCCCATGTTAGTGATATGGCGATCTTCAAAACAGATACTTCAATGAGCCCCTCAAAACAACAATGCTGCACATATATTTTACAACTAAATTGATCAACAAGCAATTAGTTTGTTTTTGAAGGAATATTAATTTGTCAAAACAACAAAGCATCTCACCTAAGAGTTATTTAACTATTCTTAAAGTTCAGCGCAGCACATCAGCATGTGGTGGTGATCTAAATTGAACTGTATCAGCTATGCAATTAACCCAAGGATTCTGATGTGGCCTTCGACACGAACACCAAGCACCAGTCATCCAATGGAACTCCATAGCTCTGCAAATCTTCACCTTTCAGGCCTGTATTCAAGGAAGAAACTTTCAGTATGAGCTCACGAAGGGTTTAAAGCAAGGTCTGACAATGAAAAAAAACTTTGATTTTATAGGAAAGGTTCCTGATATTGAGAGCGACACCACACGGGCTCGAACCTGGTACCCACCCCCTTTCTTATCAAATATGCTAAACCAAAAATATAGTAAGCAAATGACATAGTGAAAATGAATGAAAGTTCAATTTGTGACATAGTAACCAGGTGCTTACCGAGGCACTAAATCTATAAATCAGGATCATATAGAAAAACTACAGAAACTTGTTTTAGAAAACAAAATATAGACATGAAAAATGGTGCTCTAAAATTTTTTACCCTAAAAGAAGTTACAAAATTGTTCTAGTATCATCTCACTCCAGGACATGTGAATAGATTTGTAAGAGCAGTCAAGCTGTGCATTACCTCACAAGCAGTAGTTGCCTTTGCTGGCGCAAGCCTTTCTTAGGATATCAAAAGCTTGAACAGTGCGCAACATATTTGAACCTTCATGTCAGTATATGTGTGGGTGGGTATATGTGTTCTTTACATGTGCCTCTATGGGCCTTATCTCATATATACTAACACCCCCCCGCAGTCGCAGTCTGAACTTCAGGCGCAGCGGAGATCAAGACTGGACAACAAGAAAGCACAACACACACAGGGCCCCCCGCAGCCACAACTAGCCACTGGCGACGTTGAGGCTGGATCGAAACTTCGAGAACGTCGAGGAGGGAAGACCCTTGGTGAAGATGTTGGCAAACTGGGAGGTGGTCGGGACATGGAGGACCCGGACAGCGCCGATAGCAACCAGATCATGGACAAAGTGCAAGTCGATCTCCACATGCTTCGTCCGCTGATGCTGAACCGGGTTGGTGGAGAGGTAGACGGCGCTGACATTGTCACAGTAGACGAGGGTGGTCTTGGTGAGGGGGCTGTGAAGCTCAGCCAAGAGCTAACGAAGCCGCACATGCCTCCACAACACTGTTAGCGACAGCCCGATACTTCGCCTCTGCACTGGAGCGGGAGACAACCGGCTGCCGCTTGAATGACCAGGAGACAAGATTGCCGCCGAGGAAGACCACATCACCGGAGGTGGAGCGGCGAGTGTCCAGCAGCCCCGGCCCGGTCGGCGTCAGTGTAGACAACGAGCTCAGTGGAGGGAGACCGGTGGAGAGCCAGGCCGAAGTCAACAGTGCCACGGACATAGCGGAGGAGGCGCTTCATCGCAGCAAGATGCGGCTCCCGGGGATCATGCATATGAAGACACACCTACCGAATAGCATACGCGAGGTCAGGCTTGGTGAAGGTGAGGTACTGCAACGCACCAGCCAGACTCCGAAAGGCAGTGGGATCCGCCATAGGATCACCTCATCGGCAGAGAGCTTCGCCTAAGTATCAACAGGAGTAGCACATGGCTTGCAAGCGGTCATCCCCGCCCGCTCGAGGATATCAAGAGCATATTGTCGCCGGTGTAGGAAGAGGCCTGAGGGGCGAGGCTCCACAGTGACACCCAAGAAGTGGTGAAGTGGACCGAGATCCTTCATGGCAAACTCCTGCTGTAAAGAAGAGATCACACACCGAAGAAACTAGGGAATGGAGGCTGTGAGGACAATGTCGTCCACATAGAGCAACAACGTAGGCGTCTCAAAGTCCCATGCCGATAGACGAACAAAGAAGTATCTGACTTGGCCTCCCGAAACCCCAAAGTAAGCAGGAACGTGGCAAACCGGGAGTACCAAGCACGAGGAGCCTGCTTCAGACCATAGAGAGACTTGTTGAGCTGACAGACCAGATCAGGACAACTAGAGTCCACAAACCCGGCTGGCTGACTGCAATACACTGTCTCGGACAAGGTGCCATGTAGAAATGCATTCTTCACATCAAGCTGATGCACCGGCCACGAGCGAGATAGGGCAAGTGAGAGGACGGTGCGCACTATAGCAGGCTTCACCACCGGACTGAAGGTCTCATCGTAATCCACACCAGGGCGTTGAGTGAAATCCCAGAGTACCGAGCGAGCCTTGTACCGCTCCGGACTACGCCGGCCGATGCTTATGTGTCCAGATCCACTTGTCGGTCACCACATTGCCACCAGCAGGACGCGGCACAAGTTCCCACGCCTGCTTGGCAAGAAGGGGGCCCTACTCCTCTTCCATCGTGGCGGGCGCCAGGTGAGGATCCGCCAGGGCTTCGCGGATAGAAGAGGGTACCGGAGATACCTGCGGCCCCCCCCTCGGTGGTGGAGAGAGCCACGGCCGAAGAACACCCGGCCGCCCCGGCGAGTCACCATGGGATGAGTGTGGCGAGGTCCCGGCGGATGACCGACGGGTGGTACACCTCTGGGAGGCACGAGGTCGACGCGGTGGAGGCGGTGGTGGCGGCGGCGGGGACGGCTCCAGCTCAAGTGGCGGTGGAGCTTAGGGACGCCGGAGCCGGAGCGATCTTTGGAGGCGCCGATGCAGTGGGGGCACCAAACGGTGATGGTACACCAGTGTCAGCTCGCGAACCATGGAGGAGGCGCCACACCACACGAGGCGCCGCAGAGGGCGTCGGACCTGCGCGCGGGCATAGAGAGCGACGCCGAGGGCTCCGGGGCCGCGCGTGGCGCCATGCCAGGGGCGGCTTTGGGGCCGCGCGTGGCACATCGAGTGCACCCCGAGTACCTATGGAAAGAGGCCGAGAAGGAACGGGGTGGCTGAACCACCGGGTCGAAAACATGGACTCCAACTCGGGACCCGAGGAAGGCGTGGAAGAGGCCGAAGTACGGAAGTCCGACTTCGTCGAAGACGACGTGCCGGGAGATGAGCACCCGACGAGAAGTAAGGTCGTAGCAACGGTACCCCTTATGGTTAGGGGAGTAGCCAAGAAACACACACCGTGTCGAGCGGGGCGCCAACTTATGAGGAGCAGTGACGGCGATGTTAGGGTAACACGCGCAAGAACCAAGACCTGCTGACACCGTTATAGCATAATATTAATAGTCAACTAAATATGAAATAAGGGCTTAAAATAAATATCAACATAGTCTAGGGGCCCGACTAACATAATTCCATGAGTTTTGGTGATTTATATATTTTTCGGGATTAAACAGGGAAAACGCAAGAGTTTGCAAGCTGTTGGTATTTCTAATGTCACTAACTAGTAATGGCATCTAGAAAGAATATCGATGTTGCTTCGGATAAAACTAAAAGAAATATTCATTGCGCCTTCATAGCATATCTCAAAAGGTTGTCATCCCTATAGTTAAACTACTAATATGCAAGGAATATAATATTCGTACTATGCCTTGATAACTTCTTAATAAGTAAATAAACAATTATAACTCGGGTATCCGCAAAAGCGCAATGAGATATGAATATATACCATTGTAGCATTTTAACCGGGAGTAATAACCAGGTCTTGAATTTATATTCTACCACGGGGAAAAGAAGTCTCATTATCTTGAATTAACTAAGCATAGATCTTAATCTAACCATCTCTCATGTGCAAGACATCAGCATTAATCTCATCAATTACTTAAGCAAGGATCAAAGTTCATAATAAAGATAATGATAAAGTTCTAGATAAACAGATTTGACCAAAAATCACGTTGGTTGGCGAGAAAGTGTCTAACAATGGACGATAGCAATTCATAGGCTAGCTAGCATTAGAAACTCCAATATATAACTCTAAACTAAATGTTAGGATCTACCTAATTATGCAATACAAATAACAATCATTGAAGAAAGACTAATTAAATCCAAACATGAGGACAGAATCCGTGAAGACTAAGGCCAAACTTAGAACAACCCGAAATCTAACATCCGCTAGGCCTACATACGGGGATGGATTGCAAAGGACTCAATGGTGCTTTGTCACCACCACGATCTACCACACGACCCGGCACATAGGGTGCAAACGCGGGTAAATAAGATCTAATCACCATGATTACATCGTCTCTACCACTCACCTTCCGATCTAGATGATGAGCGCTATACGAATCCATGCATGAACATAACAATAATTCAACTATGCTAAATGTGTAATTAAAGTAAATACTAGAACAAATAATCTCGAATATAAACATGATCAAGATATTCATATTAAGCATGTGTCCGGAACTTGAAAACTACTTACAATGAAGAACTTACAAGAACGAGGCCTGATCTTGAGTCTGGCCTCCCCACGATCCGGAGCGGATTTCTCCCTTCCTACTAGTTCTAATCTTGATTGCTACTCTTCCGAAAGCGATGTTTCTCTAGCGTTGAATATGACTTGGTATTTTAATTAGAAATATCTTTGTTATAGAACTTGATGATCTAAGAAGGGGGTCCAGGGTCCTAATATATCGGTCTTCGCCCTGTCTCTCCATCTTCATCGAGGCGATGTGGTATTAACCTTGAATCAATCCCGCACTTCTACCGTCGCCCTCGGATCAAACCGACTCAAATCAACCGGTTTAGATCGAGTCTTAGAGGCGGTGGAGGAAGCTTCCCGAAGCAGAGCAGGCGGCGTCTGGCAGGCCGATCGGCCCCATTATTGGGCCGATCGGCCCGGGGGGGGCCCCTCCCTCGGTCCCGGCGTGGCGTCGCGTGTTCGAGTCTTCTAGATGATGTATTTCTTGGTTCCGAAGTTAGTTCACGTCGGGATTAATCCGAAGCCTTCTAGACTTGTTTCGAGTTGGATTGCGTTATGTTACGCCGGCCGTATGCCACGTCATCTCTGCTGATTTTCTCGTTAAGTCCCCGCAAATCACAACTTTACCAAAACTGATGGAATTATGTTAGTGACACCCTATTCTAGGTTGTTATTATTATTTATACCCCTTTCTCATGTTTAATTAATTAAAAATTTTATATGATAACAAGTGTCAACACAAGCCATACGATATAAAGACTTATCCGTGAAGCAACTCAACTTGGCTCCTACACAAGAAGACCCTAGAATACTCCAGAAGACACGCCCCTGAAAGATGGGGCTCACCTGGCATAGGGTGGGCGCGGCCGCCCTCCTTGCCCAGCATGGCCGCCCGCCCAAAGCCCAAATGCGACCCACTTTGTAGGTCGGTTCCAAACCGCCAATGCCATCCAATCCGCACCGCTGCTCAAGGTCGGTTTGATCCAAGGGCTACGATGCATCCAATGGAAGACTCTAGAACAGGAGCTGTGAGACTAATTGGGCTCAAATCAGAATTCGGCCCATCTAAGCCCATGTGCATTATAATAAGATATGGTGGAAGGTTTAGTACCACATTGCCTGCTTAAGGTGGAGGGAGGCCAGGAGACCCCTATATAACAAGACCCCCTACCCCCTGGGTGAAACCCTAATTCATTCCATTCATTATCTCTCGACCTATTGGTCATCGAGGTGTCCCAATGTGAGGACAACCTCTCCTCCATACTAGAGAAATAGGGCTAGACTCTCCAATGTAGTAGATTAGCAACTAGAGAGTTAGGGAGACCAGAGCTGCGCTCCGGTTCTGAAGATGTCTATAGAGTTTGGTACGTCTTGTATCTTTGTTGACGTCTGTTATAGCATAATATTAATAGTCAACTAAACATGGAATAAGGGCATAAAATGAATATCAACATAGACTAGGGGCTTTACTGACATAATTCCACGAGTTTTGGTGATTTATATATTTGCAGGACTAAACAGATAAAAGCAGGTAAAAGCCCAGAGTTTGCATTCCATACGTGAGGAGACTTGACCGTGAAGCAAAACTCAGCCCAAAACCCGAACTAAAACATGGAAGACACCACCCTGAAGCAGGGGCCCACCTGGCATAGAAGCCTGGCGGGCGCCAGGGCCATTCTTGGCGGCCGCCAGATGGGTCCCACCTGTCGGCCTCTCCTTCGTAGGTCGGTTTCATACCGCCATTGAGGACAGATCTACACCGTTGCCAAGGTCGGTTTGATCCAATGGTGCCACGGAGAGTTGTACACGCAATACAGAAGGATTGCTTGGCCCCTACTCCACCTCGGGCTATATAAGGAGACCCCCTAGCCCCTGGGTGAAACCCTAATTCATTCTATTCATTATCTCCTGACCTGTTGGTCATCGAGGTGTCCCAATGTGAGGACAACCTCTCCTCCATACTAGAGAATTAGGGCTAGACTCTCCAATGTAGTAGATTAGCAACTAGAGAGTTAGGGAGAGCGAAGCTGCGCTCCAGTTCCGGAGATGTCTATAGAGTTTGGTATGTCTTGTATCCTTCCTTTGTAAGACTTATGGTTTATATATTCATCTTCTCTATTTACTTCCATGCCTTTCATTGGTTAGTATAGTTATTATACCATTGCATGGGATCTCCGCTCGTATTGAGGGCTCTAGTTATTCGCGGTAGCTAGAGTTGTAATCGATAGTATAGACTTGGTGTCTAGGCTATAGGTTACCTGAGATTGCGCCCAATCCTACGGATAGTTGTGGTAGCCCCAGGGGTGACAGCCCTGAAAGGCCGATGTAATCCACCACGTTTGGGTTGGTGTTTTGTAGAGCTTTTGGCAGCCTTCTCCCAACTACCTTCTTCTTAGTCTTCTTTGAGAGTTGGGATGGACCTGCTGCTCCAAAGTGCATTAGTGTGATTGCTATCATAGAACCTAAGTAATAGAGAAGTACATAGGAACCTTGATATCTCCCATTTGTCCCCTCAACTTGCTAGCTATACATTCATCATGGGATTCTCTTGTGTGTGATATTGTTCATAATTTCTATCATCTATCATTTACCCTACTCACTTTAGTCTAGTGGTTTGCTAAGTTAGTAGATGCATGGTTGTGAGTTATTAGATTCTTTAACCAAAGCTTCCCCTGTGGATACGATACTCTAGAATACTCTCCTAGGGAAAAGCTACAATGGTATTACGTAGGCGCTATGAACCTTCATATTCTTTTTAGCACTTAACAAATACCAACAAGCTTTTTAGCCCGTTGTTGGGGAAGCAATTGGCATAAAGATTCTAATAATGATCTTGATGTCCGCTAATTTAGTGTATCACTAGCTTTAGTAGGATTACCCTTGTTCTGTTGAGTTGTGGAATAGATAGGACAAAAGATGTCGTTGCGACCTTCCAACAAGATTCCACCAGAAAAAGAAAAAGGAAAGATTGAAGAAACCAGGGTGCCTAATCATTCAAGATTCAACAACATTGGAACCCTGCCATCTCATAGGTATGTATTCAAATATATATTATTCTAACCATTTGTAGATTGGAGAAGAAGTCGCCGTCACAAGAATTTAATGCACACATCTAAAGTGACGTACATAGAAGCTGCACCTCACGGTAAGTATGATCAATAAAGGTGAGATAGTCTTGCTCATGGACTTTAAACTTTTTGAGTAGTTATCCTTATAGTTATCTTGCATCCATTGCATGTTTACTTTGATCCATGCATTCACTCCACTTAGTTTATGTTTTCTCATAATAGATCCATTGCATGTTTAGTTCTTTGCATGCATCCATGTCATTTGCATCTAAAAAAAAATCCTCACCATGATCATGCTCTTTCATCTCTATTTGATTAAATCTCTATAGTGCTATCATGCTACCTTTATCTACTATAGTATGCTTTGGTTTGGAAGTACTGCACATACTTCTAAAGGCTTTTAAATTAGGCGTGGTGCTTAGGTTAAAATGCCTTCCTTAATTGAATTAGACATGGAGTCTAGTTTGGTTATTGAGCTAAGAATTGCTTGCGTAGACATTGGTTATTGTGTTGGACTAACCCCCTGCTTGAAAAACTCTCAAATCCAATTCGGGTAAGTCAAGAGATGAACTCATATCGAGAGATGAAGCAAGGCATATGATGAACTCTAATCTTGTGCAAAAAGGAGACTCAAAATTCATCATTGATGGAAGAATTGTAAGTATCAAATATCATTCACTCGTCTTTTGCTACAAGTTACCTTTGCCTTGATACATATACTAGAGTGCAGCCATAAACAAAATTTGTTATGAGACATGATAAATAAAATCTGTGCTAAGAGTAAACAAAGAACCACCTTTTCATTAGCATAGATGAGATCATATGAACTTTGGACAACAACCCCTACTTCAAACTTGTGTATTCCCCGGGTATGTGTCCACTAATATGTTGCGTGAAAGGATCTATGCTATGTCTATTCGAAGAAGAAGAGTGCTAAATAAAAGTGGATGGACAAAGCTATAGGCCACAAGAACATCGAAGACTATGTCAACATCCAAATTTTGGGGAGTGCATCCCCCATGTATCCGTATAAGTATCCCTCTATCTTATTAGCTAAATTTGTTTGTTCTATTAAAAATAAATAAAAAGATGCATAACCAAAATAACTAAATAAAAAGAGTCTATATAGTCTTTATTAAAGAGTCTTTATTAGAGTGTGAGAATAAAATAAACTCAAGATAATCTCTAACCATGGAAATGATAAACAGATTTGTCTCGTCGTAATTCCTTTCAAGTACCTACCTTTCAAACTTAATTTCTCTCGAGCTTTTAATGCAACCGCTTTGACTTGAGATTTGCTCAAACACAAAACCTGTGGGTAGCAAATGCTTGCTCAAGTCTAGGTGATTGACCGGATATGATATATGAGAGTCCGAAATGTTGTTTATCTTACTCCTAGTGATACTAGATTTCGGAGATTTATCTTTTGAAAATTTAAAGTGCACATGATAAGTTCCTGTATGACAGAGTGTTGAAACTCCTACCACAGCCACCATATATACATGCTCCATAGATTAGGAAAACCCTTTGATATATATATAGGTCGCTTGCTTTGCATTGAGTTTGTTCAATCTTTGTCGACCCTTAGAAACTTGTCATGCTGATCATGTACACTCCATCTCACCTCATTCCACTCCACTCGACTCTATTCATTTATATGCTACTTCCACCCTGGAAGTGCGCATCCACCATAAATATCCACTATACATCCACCAAATATCCACCAAAAATGTTCTACTCCTATCTTGGGAGAGAGCAACAAAAAATATTCCCTACACATATCCTCTTAGCCAACATCTCATAAAGCTCCAATACTCTTGTCTATCTCTCAAAAGTTTATTGCAAAAGAGACTTGGGTTGTATTGAAAAAAAAAAAGAAGAAAAAAAAAAGAGAATAGAGGAGAATTAAAAAATGGACAAGTGTCCGCTATGAAAACAATGGGTACTTAGATGCCCGCCTCTCCATGAAAAAAAAAAAAAAAAGAGTATATAACACGAGGTTCTCACAAATATCCCAGATTCCAAAGAGAGATGATTCCTCAAGGAGCAAAAGTAGAATTAGGCTTTCCCCTCATTGCATTCATTGCATTCACCTCATTCATCACACGCCTACCATCATATGCATTTCATTCCACCATACACTTGCATCTATTGATCAAGATGACTCGTGACTTTGGATCCTTTGCTTGAACTTACAATAAATGCTTAGTAAGTAGATTTAGTTTTCTCTCACCTATGAGCTCCACATATAAGACTTAGATATAGGGTGAGTGAGAAGAAGGCATAGTGTCCTACTTGCCTTATTCCAAAAATACCACATACTATGAGAGAAAGGCAACACAACATTATTGCCTAAGTGAGGATCCACAAATACCACAAATGAGAGACTTGAGAGGGTCATACAAAAGGAACTTTGAGTTTTATTTTGAAAACTTGCAAAAAATCCAGAATGAAGGTTGATCGAAGAGTTTGAGACATGGTGCTTGACTTGATTGTTCTATTTTTCAATTGCCCAGGATCCTAAGAAAAGTCCATAAGCCCCATGGTTAAAGGTAATATGGGTAAGTTGAAGGTTGAAAAAAAGTTTATTCTGATCCAGAGGAGAAATTTTGTTTGAAAGCACGTGTACTTTTGAGGTGTGAAAGCGTTGTAGCAACTCCTGATCCAACCCTAATTATAAATATAATTTTGCTAGGGACTAGCAAAAGGTAAGTTTGGGGAGCTTGTTGACGCCTATTATAGCATAATATTAATAGTCAACTAAACATGGAATAAGGGCATAAAATAAATATCAACATAGACTAGGGGCTTTATTGACATAATTCCATGAGTTTTGGTGATTTATATATTTGCAGGACTAAACAGATAAAAAAAAGCGTAAAAGTCCGTAGTTTGCATTCCATACGATAAGGAGACTTGACCGTGAAGCAACTCAGCCCAAAACCCGAACTAAAACATTGAAGACACCACCCTAAAGCAGGGGCCCACCTGGCATAGAAGCCTGGCGGGCGCCAGGGCAATTCCTGGCGGCCGCCAGGTGGGTCCCACCTGTCGGCCTCTCCTTCGTAGGTCGGTTTCATACCGCCATTGAGGACAGATCTACACCGTTGCCAAGGTCGGTTTGATCCTACAGTGCCACAGAGAGTTGTAAACGCAATACAGAAGGATTGCTTGGCCCCTACTCCACCTCGGGCTATATAAGGAGACCCCTTGGCCCCTGGGTGAAACCCTAATTCATTCTTGTCATTATCTCTTGACCTGTTGGTCATCGAGGTGTCCCAATGTGAGGACAACCTCTCCTCCATACTAGAGAATTAGGGCTAGACTCTCCAATGTAGTAGATTAGCACCTAGAGAGTTAGGGAGAGCGGAGCTGCGCTCCGATTCCGGAGATGTCTACAGAGTTTGGTATGTCTTGTATCCTTCCTTTGTAAGACTTATGGTTTATATATTCACCTTCTCTATTTACTTCCATGCCTTTCATTGGTTAGTATAGTTATTATACCATTGCATGAGATCTCCGCTCGTATTGAGGGCTCTAGTTATTCGCGGTAGCTAGAGTTGTAATCGATAGTATAGACTTGGTGTCTAGGCTATAGGTTACCTGAGATTGCGCCCAATCCTACGGATAGTTGTGGTAGCCCCAGGGGTGACAGCCCTGACAGGCCGATGTAATCCACCACGTTTGGGTTGGTGTTTCGTAGAGCTTTTGGCAGCCTTCTCCCAACTACCTTCTTCCCAGTCTTCTTCAAGAGTTGGGATGGACCTGCTGCTCCAAAGTGCATTAGTGTGATTGCTATCATAGAACCTAAGTAATAGAGAAGTATATAGGAACCTTGATCTCTCCCGCTGTCCTCTCAACTTGCTAGCTATACATTCATCATGGGATTCTCTTGTGTGTGATATTGTTCATAACTTCTATCATCTATCATTTACCCTACTCACTTTAGTCTAGTGGTTTGCTAAGTTAGTAGATGCATGATTGTGAGTTATTAGATTATTTAACCAAAGCTTCCCTGTGGATACGATACTCTAGAATACTCTCCTAGGGAAAAGCTATAATGGTATTCTGTGCGCTTGCAAAATCCTTCATATTCTTTTAGCACTTTATAAATACCAACAAAGACATGAAGGTGAGTATAGCTAGGAGGGGTACCGAAGAGAGCGTGGTGTGGAGTGGGAGCAGGACAGGTAGTGGAGGGAAGACGGTTGAGCAGGTGGGTGGCGGTGTGTAGGCTCTCGGCCCAAAAATGTGGGGGCAGAGAGGCCTAAAGGAGGAGAGTGTGCATAACATCATTGGTGGTGCGAATCATGCGCTCAGCCTTGCCGTTCTGGGAAGAAGTGTACGGACAAGACATGCGTAGCTGAACACCTCGAGAGAGAAAGAAAGAGCGGGAGGCGTTGTTATCGAACTCACGCCCGTTGTTAGTGTTGAAAACGGATGGAATTTTTCCCCTTTTTTCCGTTCCGTTTTCTACATTTTACCGTTCGCTTTCCGTATTTTCGAAAAATCCGGAACCGGTCGAAATCCGGGGCGGAGGTTGTCGGAATGCGGACGGAAGTAGAAATGGCATTTTTCCCGTCCGTATTTTTGGAATTCGGATTTCGTCGGAAATTTTTTCATATTTAATCCGAATTTTTACCGAATTTGAGCAGGCCAAAGAAAGAGAGGCCCAACAGAGGGAGCCCATCTAAAAAACCTAGCCCATCTAAATCGCAGCCCGCCACCCACCCACATCCTTGTTATTTTCATGTTGGAGAGCTGAAAGTGAACCATGTTATTTTGTTTGTCGTGATCTAAACTAAGTGTGTCCTTTTTAATGTGTTTGTCGTGATCCGAACCATATTATTTTGTTAGTCGTGATCTAAACTAAGTGTGTTTTTTAATTTGTTATTTTCCGGCTTAAGTTCCGGCTTCCGACCGTTTCCGTTTAATTTCCGTTCGTATTGGTTCGTTTCCGTGCATCCGCATATCCCGATTCCGTTTTCCGAACCGCATTTTCCGATCCGGATCCCGTTTCCATCAACAAATATAGAAATGGAAATAGAAATGAGGTTTTTCCGTCCGTTTCCGTCCGTTTTCATCGCTACTGTTGTCACACCGACGGCCTTAATGGTAAGGCCGAACTGAGTGGACACCCACGCAAAGAAGTGGAGGAGGGTGGGAAACGCCTCGCACTTAGCACGCAAGGGGAAAGTCCAAGAGTAATGGGAGAAATCATCGACCACCACAAGATAGTATTTGAGCCCAGAAATGCTAGGAACAGGAGAGGTCTACAAATCACAGTGTACAAGATCAAAGGCATGCGAAGAAGAAGAAGAAAATGGAAGTGGAACATGACGACCAAGTTGGCATGCATGACATAGGGGCTCTGCGGAGTGCGAGTAGAAGGGATGTCCACACTACGACTAAGCCGAGCCAATACGTCGCGGCCGAGATGACCAAGCCAGCGGTGCCGGTAGTGGAAGAAGGCGCCACGGCAAGAGCAGCGGCGAAGACGGAAAGCAAAGAGTGTAGAGGGGTCCCGTGCTATCGATCGGAGAAGTGGGCGCCGGGGAAGCCAAATCCCTCACAAGAAGACCGTAGTGTCAAACTCGACCAGAACAAGAGTTATCAGCAGTGAACTAACGAATGGAAAGAAGATTGTGGACCATTTGGGGAGCAACAAGAACATGCGGAAGATGAAAAGGACCAGGGGCAAAACCCACGGAGGTAACAGGAAGCCAGGATCCATCACCCACCATGATAGAAGAAGGACAAGAGGGATGAGGAGGTTGGATGGAAGAGAGTATACCAACATCGAGTGGTGTGGAACGAGGCACCCGAAGTCGGCGATCCACTCAAAGACCGGGCGGCGGGGGAGCCCCATGGCGCTAAAGGATCGGGCCATGGCGGTCGGATCCCACCCCCGTGCCGGAGCACAGTGCCGGGCGGGCCGAACAAGTGGAGTCCAGGCGGGCGAGGGGAACGACACGCCGAGAACAAAGCGGTCAGTGGTGGAGGCCGAGTGCCCGCCCCGCCCCCCGAAAACGCTGGGTGCACCACCAGGGCAAGGAGTGAAGCGAGGGGTGGAGTGGGTCCGCCTGGACCCCCACCAACACTGTATGCGCAGGGCACCAAATGGAGGAAGTAGAGGCGTGCGTCGGTGAAGAGAGCGGATGGCCGGAGCCGTCGAGAAGGGTTCGTCGCGGTGACAGTCGGGCGAGGGCATCGGCCGACGGTGATGGCGCCGCATGCCCACGCGTGAGCAGCGTGCGAACCCGCTCCTAGGCCGCCGCGGCTGCGCCCTGCCACACACGGCGAGGGCCACGTCGACCGTGGCGCACCGCAACGAGGGCAGCGTCTGCGAGGGCACGCGTGACGGGGCGATCCTCGGGGGCATGCCAAGTCCTCCGATTCGGCGTGTGTAGCGGCGAGAGGAGAGTGGAGGGGAGGACCGGCCGGCGCCGGCCGGACCAGCGCCGCCGCAGCGCCAAGCAGCGCGCGGCGGGCAGCGGCGCTGCACCTATCGTGAGTGTAGAGGAGCGGGAGGAAGGGTGCCCGCCGCGCCGAGCTCGCCGGAAAGCGGCGCGCGGAGGAGCGGCGCCGGCCGGCCAGCTGGAGGAAGGGAAGACACCCCGCTGCGGCCGGCCCGTGTGTCGCCCGGCCCCTTGGAATCGCGCAGAAGCCTGGCACGCTGCGTGGGTTCACACCCGGGGATGGCGGCACGACGGCGACCTCCTTGGCGCGCCGCCTCCCAAAGACGATGCGCACAAGGCCCGAGGAAGGCCATCTCCACACACCGGCCGGGCTCGGAGGAAGGGGGAAGACACCCCGCGCTCGACCGCTCGTCGCCGGCCTGGATGCGCGCGCTGCGGCCGGCGCGGCGGGAAGGTGGCGGCGGCGCCCACAGTTCCCGCGGCGGCCGTGGCGGCGACGCCAGCGCCCGTCCAGCGTCATACGACGCGGCTGCGCCAGGCGGCTGCGGCGGGCGGCGGCGCCCGGCAGCGCAGCAGCAGAGGTAGGGAGGTGGGAGAAGGAGGAGAGGAGAGGAGGCGGCACTGTAGCGGGCGGGCGGGGCGCCGGCCGGCCGGCCATGGCAAAGGCGGCGGCGGGATCGAGGAAGGGGAGAAAGGGAGGAACTCAACCCAAATGATACCATGTCGTGAACACAATGATCAGATATTGCCCTCAAACCCTAGAAGGGTGGGTATATGTGTTCTGTACATGGGCCTCTATGGGCTTTATCTCATATATACTAACACTTCAGTTGGCAACATATTTTAATGAGCATACAATAAATATAAAAAAATCAATTAGTCAAAGTCCGAGGTACCAAAAAACACAAGCATATGCAAAAAGTTAAATGTTTCCTTACGAAATCGATCTAAGCTCCTTTAACACTCAATTAGTTCTTGCTTGAAAACTTTCATTGGTCAAAGTCCGAGGTACCAAAAAAGGAATAATCTAGGTGTGCTGATGATCCTAGCAGAGGAATGTACTCTGAACCTCTCATATGAACACTGAAGCAAGCTGAAACACAATCATATGCAAAAGTTAAGTGTTTCTGAGCATGTAATGGTTATCTTTTTTAAAAAAAATGCAAGCCAGCAATTGAAATATGGACATCAGCACACCTGGAAAAACATACCTAACACGATAGTATCACAGATATGAATATCTTTCAGAAAAGCAAGCAGAAATATGGACATCTTTAAAAAGCACACAAAAATGTGGGCAAAATGACAGAGATTGTATCTCTGAAACAAGCAGAAAATCAGTTGCATGACAGACTGTACAGTTGCTTCCCACTGAAACTTATGCTATGTATATACATGAGAAATGCACTGCTTCCTTTTTCCTTTTGTGAGGTAACTCCTATGAAAATTACAGGGCTAAATATATAGCAAGGATCTTCAGAAACAAGAACTTGCAGCCAATTATAAGCTGCATAGTAAAACTTTTGTGAAAAAAAAATTCAGAGTGAGTGGAAAACGAAACCCGGAGATACCTGCACATAGCCCTGGACCTCGTTTGCCATCACCACCATATCCTTGAGAACAATCTAATTTAAGAAATGATCGTATCTCTGAAACAAAACTAATAGGTCATCCCTATACCAGCAGCTGTAAGTTAGATACCTTTAACCTGACTCTTGCTGCAAGAAAAAAAAATGCAAAACAGAGATAGTTCTCATCGTTGTATGGTTTTTTTTTGAAATTTAAGCCCTTTTAAAAGAAATTTCAAATCCATCTCTAGTTTAAAACAATTTGCACCGGTATCCCTTTTTGTACGCCGGTCCGGTGGTGTGATTTTTTACATGTCGCGCGCACGTGTGGCAAAGGCGCGGCAGGTCCACATCGATGGTGGCGGGGCGGCGTTGACCCGTCTTTGGCGTGGGCGGCGTGGGGCCCGCCACGTCGCGCCGCCATGTGGCGCGACGGACGGGCCTGCTGCTGCCGAACGCTCTCCAAAAAAAGGAGGGGTGAGAGAATAGATGGTGGGTCCCATTAGTTTTAGTAACAAAAAATGTTATAACTTCGAAACTATAAGCTTAAATTTAATTCGATTACACCATTGAATTAGGTGTCAATTAATCCTTCAAAACTAGATGACACATGGATATATTCGCATAAAATTACAAGTGAACCCTACTAATAGTAATTAATATAGATTAAACTATCATTAGTGAGGTCCATTTGTAATTTTATCCTAATATATCCATGTGTCATCTAGTTTTGAATGATTAATTGACACCTAATTCAATGGTGTAATCGAATTAAATTTAAGCTTATAGTTTCTAAGTTATAATATTTTTTTTGTTACTAAAACTAATGGGACCCACCATCTATTCTCTCTCCCCCTCTTTCTCTCACCCTCCTTTCTTTTTGGAGAGCGTTCGGCAGCAGCAGGCCCGTCCGTCGCGCCACATGCACTCAAGGCGCGACGTGGCGGGCCCCACGCCAGCCCACGCCAAAGACTCAAATAACGCCGGCCCCGCCACCATGGATGGTCCGCGCCACACGCGCTACGACACGCTGTAAAAATCACGCCACCGACCGGACGCACCAAAAGCATACCCGGCGTAAATTGTTTTAAACTGATGGATTTTGAAATTTCTTTTAAAAAAAGGGCGAAATTTCAAAAAAAATCCTCGTTGTATATATATTCGAAAAACATGACTTACCATAGAAAATCCCCTTAACATGTCAGACAAGTTGATGCGCAAATCCATACCGACAGGAGAAGCTCTCGAGAGCCTTGGGTTCTTTCAATGTGACGTAGGCCATCTTCCCCAACGCCACTGTATATCACTACAACCACCAGCCAGAGGCAAAAATCACAATGCAGTTCAAAATATAAGCTGAAGACAAACGCGGAAGGAAATCAGAAGAATGTAAGCCGTTCAGTCACCAGATCTGAGATACTCCACACCAGCACGTCCTCACCATCCTATCCCCCTTCTCCTGCAGGCGAAAACAACCGCGGAAGGAACTCAAAAAATCAAATGAACCAGCAACGATTTCAGGCAGCGGAAGGAACTCACCAGCGAAGATGATACATTGCAATCATAATTCAATTACCATATATTTTTTTTTCATGAATCAATATCCAGAAATATTGTGGCCCAAGAGAAGACTTTCCATCACCGTCAAGTCGGTCTTTACCTCTGTGCCACGCCTAATTTGCTTAACCTGAACAAAATGATCCGCACAATGTTTACATAGGAAAACAAAAATGTAGACACCAAACAAAATGATCAGCAGTTCAAAGGAAAAATGTGAAAAACGTAGCTACTAATAATAACAGTCTAAATCAAGTTCTTATATAGAGAAGAAAAATGTCACAAGAATTCAACTCCCAGTTTGGATATATGCAATTTATAAAGCAAAAAATTGAGATCCCAAGCTCATTAGTAGGGAATTGCAAGTTTGCAACCAGGGGCATCATAATCAGATGGATTTGTAACCTTCAAGGAGCACATTCAAATCGTCTGCCTGCCCTACAGCTGGGTGTCGTCTGCCGCACGCCGAGGATGCCGCCGCGCGCGCCCCGGAGCCCACACCATCCTCCTCGTCCCACACGCACGCCCATAGGGGGCTCCCACGCACCGCCACCGTTTTCCTTAGCTCCGGTGCTCTCAGACGGTGGGGTTGTATCGAGAGGAGGTGCTCCATTGCCTCGGTCACCCGGTGGCCTCGGGCCCGGGCGTCGCCCCTCACCTAGTGGCGGCCGGGGTGGCCTGGACGGCGCCCTTTGCGTGTTGACCGGCATCCTAGCCCGCCTGTTGGTCTCTCCCTAGCGGCGTGGCGGCGTGGTGGCGGCCGGGCGGGCGAGAGGCGGCTCACCTTGCACGACGGGGCGGGAGGTCCGCGGGGTGCCAAGACGACGGGGCGACGCAATGACCGTGACATTGGCATAGCTAGGCCGGGCGGGCACGCCGCCGTTGAGGGAGAGCGGGAAGGGCGAGGTCGATGTCACGGGGAGAGGCGGCGTCGATGTCACGGCAAGAAGAGAGAGATTGAGAGGGTGATTGGAGAGTCCACACGCATGAGGGCGTGATTGGTGCGTATTTCGTCCCCATGGGCGCGCGTCATCACGCCGCCCCATGGGCGCGCGTGAGTGCTGGGTGCACCATAGCGCACCATGCTGGAGAGCCTCCGATGCTCCTGCACCGGGACCACGGTGAGCTACAAGTGGAAAGACAGGTCATGCAATCGCTCTGTTGTCACAGGCAGCATGGAACAAGAGCACGGTGTAACAACCCTGGAAATACCAAACACCAAAAAATCACAACCAACAAAAATTTTTGTAAACAAACCCATGTTTGGTGTGTGACATGCTAGGAAGACAACTTGTAGTTGCACAAGTAGACCCTACATAGCTTGAGTGAGCATTTGCATTTTAATCAACTTGTGATTTGGCTCTTATGATTTTATGTGATGAATAAAATCAACAACTCTTTAATAATAGATCAATCTTGTTTGTGTTGCCAACCATTGGCTTGGATCCTAAACCCCTAAGTGACCCCTAGTGGACCCCACAAGGGTGTATATATGCTTGGCAACACATGTATACACGCATAAGAGACCATGGTTTAGTATAGATTGGAAATAGGAATTAGAAGAGAAATATAAAAGCCTCCATGTTTTCCTTGGCCAACGTTGCATGCCCTTGTGCATATCCCTTTGGTTATACACGTAACCAACTTTAGTACACCACCATGCCTTGTATAGAGGTATGTGTATGTATATGTGTATACCATGTATATATACACGTACGTATACTAATACTGCTCAAAAAGGACCATGCTATGGTTACTGAATCGGAAATAGAGAAAAGGTTAAGAAAAGGGAAATGAAGGAAGAAGGAAGGAATGGCAAAGGCCATTTCAGCCTGAACACCTTTCGGCCAAGCCCATCGTCGATCAACAGCCCAGTACGAGAGCAACCGGAGTCCCACTCCTTCTCGGCCTATCGCGTGAACGCACGCAGGACCGCTGCCTTCTGCTGCGTGAGGACTACGCACGGCGTTCATCCTCTTGGGCCCAGCAGTCAGCCGCAGCGAAGCCACCTCCGTTTCTTTTCCTTCGGCAGCGCCGTCCCGCCGTCGGACGCCTCCGTCATCGTCTCTCTCCGTACAGCCACGTCCCGCTGCTTCCCGTCGGACGCCGTTGGAGGCCTTGGACGCCAACCTGCTCCCAGCCTCAGATGCCCGCCACGTAGCGTCGGCCGTCACATCAGACGGCACGGACGCCGGGACAGCCACCAGAAGCCCTAGGCGCCGCGCTATAAAGAGGACCCGCAGCCGCTCCTCACCCACGCTCCCCTGTCCGCCGCCACTGGTGGCCATCCACACACCACCCAGCCAAGAAAGAAGAAGAGGAGAGGAACGGGGAAAGAAGGAGGCGGGGGGAGGAGAGAAGCCGGACGCGCCGTCGTCGCCGGAGCCGCCGCGCTCGCCGGCGAGGAGGCCGTGGCCGCTGATCCGCAAGCAGGAGCCGAGGAGGGGAACCGCGAACGACTACGCCGACCACAGCCTCGCCTCCGCTCGACCCGATCGGCCTCGAACCGCTGCTGCGCGCGCTACCTCGCCGCGCCGCCGCGAGGAGAAGCCGGAGCACCGCCCGTCGGAGCTGCCGCCGCTGCTAGAGCCGCCGTACCGCGAGGGAGCCGCACCAACTCGCCATCAAACCGTTCGGGCACGCCGGTTTTCCCCACGGTGAGCACTCCCGTCCGCCCTGTGCCCCTCGGTGTGATTCCGCCTTGTTGCCGGACGTATGCGTGCCCCGACCTTCGAGTCGGCTTGTTCCTTGCTTGCTCAGCACAACGCCGCTGCGGCACTCGCGGCTGCCATGACCATGTCCTCCTCAGACCTCAAGGTGGCCAAGGTGGAACCTTGTGAGCCACGACCATGGCCATAGGATCAGGCACACCTGCACGTCACGACCCTTGCCTCACCGATCAGAGCAAGGCTCTGCCTTGCCACCGCACACACGAACTGGTGCAGGCACTAGCAAACGCATGCCAGGCAGCACCTTGCCATCGCTCGAGCAAAACTGGCATCTACGAGCACAAGTTCATGTCTTTTGCCTTGCCAAGCACAGCACGGACACAAGCTAAGCCTTTTCGGACCTGATGCCGGTCGCATGCTGCTGCGGAGCCACGCCGGTGTCCACCCGCGGCAGCCGCGCGACCAAACTCCACATACTTGCACACAAGCTCTTGAACAACAGCGAGCTCACCGCCTTGCTGTCGTAGTCATAGGAACCACACCACGGCCTTGCCGAGCCGCTAGCGCTTCGGAAACGCCGGCGAGAACGCCGTCCAGCCCGCGACGCGCCACCATGGCCGCCGTGACCGCGAGCCACCAGCGCCGCCGCCGCGTTTCTGCACCGGGGACGCCAAGGCCAAGCCTTGTTGTCCCGATTTACGCGGCACGAGCACGCGCACCTAGTACCGCCGCCGCCCGGTGCGCTGCCCGCCATGACCGCTGAGCCGCCATGGCGAGGACCACCGTGGACACCGCCACGTTCCAACCGCATCGGTAAAACAGAGCCGCCCACGGACCACCGCCAACGTGTCCGCCTCGCCGTGGCGAATAGGAAGCACCCACCGTTGCCTTGCCTGGGCCGTAGACCCTTGTTCATCCTGCCCTCGGCGGCGCGGTCGCTCTTGGAGCGCCGCCGCGCCATTGACGTTCCGCCGTCATCGACCACCTCGCGGGGCGAACCAAGCCCGACCAGTTCGCCTTTAGCTTGATGCATCTAGCCGCCTAGCGGGTGTCAAGGGAGCCCCGGCCTCGCCTTGGTTTCCTTTGCCTTGCCGACGCGGCGGTGCCATGGGCGCCACCATGCCACGGACCTGCCGCCGCGTTCGGCCAAGCCCGGCCGCAAAAGGAATCGAGAACTCCACCACCGTCTCCGCCGGCCCTTGGGGGCGTGACCCTCGCTAGTCAGTGCCGAGAGGAAGCCCCGAGGCCTTTGCCGACCGCGTTGCCGGCGCGGCCGCACTCGGAAAGCACCTGGCGTGCCGCACACCTCGCCGCCCTTGGCGCCTCGCTCGGCGGTAGAAGACCGCCAAGCCTCACCTCACGTGCACCCGGCCCGGCGTAACCAACTAGACGAAAAGCCACGGGCCTTGTGCGTTTCTTTTGCGTGGCCATCTTGTCGAACCCGCCCGCCGTGACGGCCCGCGGCCGGGCTCAATACCCGGCGGCGTTAGGGTCGGCAAGCAAGCCTATCGGTTTCCCAGTGACCAATTCGGATTAGAAGAAGACCTTTATCCTTGTGTGCGACCCCAACCACCTGGCGCCGCCGTCATTCTTTGTCGCCGGCCGCTCCGCCGTGCGGCATGTACCGGCGCAAAGAAGACCGAAACCGCTGCCTTGAGTCGTCTCGACCTCGGAGTGGACCATCGGCGCCGAACCTAGCCCGGCCTAACCCGCCGAGGCACCTCACTCCGGGAGAGGGCGCTCACGCCGCCAAGCGCCGGTCGCGAAGCGGAGCGGGAAGATTGGAAACCGGGTGAGCCAGCTGCGTGGTAATCGGTGCACTGTGGAGCCCGAAGAGGAAACCGCTCGTGGACTCTGTCACCCGACCCGGCCGGGTCCATGGACCGCACTTACCGTCAGCGGAGCCATCCCACCCGTGAACGGCACCGGCTGAGCACGGCCCGTTAGGGAACCCCCATCTATCCCCATTCGCGACACGTGTGTCGCCGCGACCCAGCCCGACTAATCGAGCCCTAACTCGGCCTGAGCCCGGTGCGGACCCGGTCAGGTTGACTGTTGGATCGATCAACGATTGATCGGGTCCCACTGCTGGTGACCCCACAGTCGGCCCCACTGTCATTCCGATGGCTATGGGACCAGCGTGTCGGCGGTGACGTCATCGGTGGCGTCATCCCTAGCCCCACCTAATAGGCGGCGGCCCGAAGCCAGTACCAATCAGGGAGTTGCCACGTGTCGGCCGTTTTCTCTCTCCCTCCTCATCTTTTCAAAAATCTGATTTAAACTTCGGAAATTGTAGAATATTCATACGATGTCGAAAAATTATGAAACAAGAGTCCAAATTCTTCTAAAATCAAGCTCTACGTCTTAGGCTTATCCATGAGTGCTTTGGAGTTTTTTTGGATTTCGATTTGCTTCTTTGTGAATGTCTATAGGAGTCGCTATCGCGACTCTACGTTACGTTCGGTCCTTGAGGAGGAGCTACGCGAGAAGGGATCGACCGAGTACGTGGAGGACTTGTCGAGCGACCTCCTCGAGGTGCTAATTTCCCACCCACCTCGTAGATCCTATTACGCATGCCATGATAGATTGCTAGCGCTTTACTTTATGTTGCAATGCTATATGATAGGATTGCATGATTAGAGTGCTTGTGAAGCCTTTACCTTGTCGCAACCCATCACCGCATACCCGCCGATAGATTTAGCCACGCGCTTATCATATCTTCTTTGCTATCGGTGCTATATCTCACTTACGTGTTATATATGATCCGGGATATATGAGCCGGGCGTTGAGTGTGTTTTTTTGGGGCGACTTTGGTGCCCGGTGACCTGAGGTCACATGGTGAGTGAGATTCCGTGTATGCCTTGGGTGTGTGGTGAGGGTTGTGTCGACCGAGGCGGGATCTACGACGAGTCGCGGAGACAAGTCTTCTTTGGGGAGTGTGCTTCGGGCCTCTCCCACTTTGTCCTACCCGTGGCGGGTAACGTGTGCGGTTTGGGGATACCCGTTCGACTCTTGTGACGGGACGAAGGCCGGGAAAGGAAGTTCGGAAGATGTCTTGCCTGGTACTATCTAAGGACTTATTGTCTTCGAGGACCTGGGATCTTGGGAATTGGTGCTCACCTCACGTCTTACGTTATGGGCGGGTTGCGGATTGCCCCATCTACTTGGATGATGCCATACTTACTAGGTGGTAGCGGTTAGTGTTATAGCGTGATGGGCCCCGAGTGCCTCCATCCCGCCGAGACAGCGGGGGGTGATCTTGAGCCCGCGGGAGTGCTCGATCGTCGTTCTCCACGCAGTCTCGGCGTGGCGGTGGTACTCGGGAGCTTCCCAGGCCGAGTGGTAAGGTGGCATTGTCTCGACTAGGTGGTCTCAGACGTCGGCCTAGGCACTTGCCTATGCCGATGATGGCGACCGTGTGGTCTTGAGTACACGCTCTGCGAGAGTTGTAAATCTATACGTATAGTCCGGCCTTCGGGCTAGGACACATCTAGACTTGGACTACTTAGGGTTTCTGCGCCGGCCTTTTTTGCTGGACTACCCTCGGCCGCGCCGGTCTTTTGGCTAGGTTTTCTTGAGGTCCAACTTCTCCGAGTAGTGAGGGTGTTTTCTCTTCTCACCCCGAGTTGAGTGTGGTTTGGGGATTACGGCTGAGAGCCTAGAGGGCTGAGAGCCGATTAGGCGGCGAAAGGAGTTGAAGGGTCGTTACGTCGGCGAGCGATGGTGTGAGATATGAGATGTGTTGTGGGAATGGATCTGAGTTTGTTTATGATGTTGGTTTGGGCATTACACCAGGGTTGGTGTGATGCTAGGAATGGTATTTAAAACTTGTTTATTTATAAAACTTGATATTTGCATAGGAAACTACAAACCAAATATAGGCCTCTTGATATATCCTTTGCATTCCACCAAGCACCACAAAGCAAAGCAATACATAGGGTGGGAAATAGCCAATACTCATTGTACTGAAAATCATTTTTTAGTTTGCAAGGTGAACTTCGTCTACTTGGAGGATTAGATGGTTTCGTGCCTACGCTCAAGTTTGAAGATGGATGATGACGCTTCATAGCAACGTTCTTCTAGCTGTTCGATCTTTGCGTGACTCTTTTGCTTCCGCCAAGCGGCGATGTAATAATAATATCTTTCTATTTGTACTCTTTTTATTCGAAGTTTGACTCTTTAATCGATCGTAATTTGAATAATGTGATGGAATGATCCTCGGAGACCATCGTGTTATACATCTATCTGTGAATTTCCCTCGCGGAAATTTGGGTATGTTACACACGGCCATGACTAGGAGAAAAGAAAATGCGGCCGGCGTTCACCCGTATCGCATATCCATCTCCAACACAATGATCGGTGGGCCTTGTCCTACGACTACCCCACCCTGCAGTGATTGAAGGTCGGGAAGAGTAGGAGACGAGACTTGCGGGCGTCGGCGCGGCCTCTACGACGCGCGGGAGGGGGGTCGCGTGCGTCCGTGGTAGCCGGCGTGCCGCCCAAAAACAAACCTCCGTGGCCGGCCTTGTCTTGGCCGGAATGAGCCTCCGGTGGGTGGCCCTGCAAGACTTTGAAACGGGCGGCCGGCCGGGGAGGACACGGCGGCGCTAAAGTCGCGAGGAACGAGAAGGGTGGGATAAGGTGGGAACAAGTGTTGGCATTTCTAAACGTCGTCACAAAAAGGGTAGGAAAAACCTAACTCCTCAACGGCCTAGAAACACCGGGTATAAAATAAATCTACACTTACGTTGTTACATATAAAAATCTTTATATCCGCAAGCGCCGATATAAACCGAAATAAACTTTATACCATTGTAGCACTTCACCTAGGATGAACCGGTATCGTAATTTATATTTTCAAAAAGGAAGGACTGTGAGGCAATATTCATATGACTCATGGCAATTCTATATTCTATGCACATAAAATCAATCATTCCAATACTATAGCGGGGGTAAATAAAGAAGATAAATGGTAAATAATAAAGATAAATAAAAGATAAATAAAGATAACAATAAAAGATAAACGATGCCTAGGGTATTCCATTGAGATAGAAAGATATAGAGACTCACTAATATTAGTATAGATATCATGGTTATTCGAGATAGACTTCAAGTAACTATCAATCATCAAGTCAAAGCATAGCATGTAAAATATTCTCATGTATAGAACAAGCAAATCATATTATATAGCAAGAGGGATATCAACTAAGGAGGATTTATAATGAGATAAACTAGCCTCCGTCGCGACCATATCCTAACGTTAACCATATGATGAAGGAGGATTATAGAAGACTCAATAAGGCTGTCACCCTTACGAACTACCCCAAACTTCAACATACAGAGGTCATCCGCAAATAACTTATATCTAAGCACCATGCCTACATATAACTTATGACTTAACCCCCTCGAGATAAAGGCTAAGTTGTCCACGATCTCAAACATATAATAGTCAATAACTAGAACTATATCAAATACTAAACTAGAATATACTAAGAACAAAACAATCAATAATATAAGAAAGTAAAGCATAATCATAATGAGAACTCAAGATAAATTTATTACCGAATATCTCCAATATAATAGATCTGAAATCCTGAGCCGAGCTCACAATCCCCTTTGAACAATTAGACAATCTACTACTCTTTATCCTTGAAGAACGAGAGCTCTCTAATCTTCTAATCTCTGAAACCCTAGTACTACTTTCTAATGTATCTAAACCCCGAAGAATCAAGACTAATGACTTCTTTTACAATTTTGAATTAGAGTTTCGTGAGGGTAGCCCCCGCCCCTTCTTTTATAGCCCCCTTGGATGAATCTCGGCCCTTGGATCAAACCGACTTGATTAGACGTGGATCCCTAGGGGGGTGCCACGCGACGGGGGGCGTGCCGCCCGCCCCCGCCTGTGGGGGTCGCCCTCCCGACCTTCTTCGAGCTTCATTCTCTTGTCATTTGTACCCCGAAATTTACTCCAATGCCCTTTTTTGATCTTTTCTTCCGTTTCTTAATTTCCTCTCTTTTCAGGCTCTTTTTCGGGGTTTTCTAAGTTCTTCCCGCAAAACGTTGTATGCACCAAAACTCGTGGAATTCATTAGTAATAACAACATTTATCTAGCATTGAACCTTGTTTGATGGTTTAAAACATATATAAAAGTGGTCAATAACTACCGTCAACAAGCTCCCCCAAGCTTAACTTTTTGCTAGTCCCTTAGCAAAACAAAAGTGCACACACAATAGAATTATAAACTAATTTAACTTTCAAACTTACTCTCATCCTTTTTAACCATGGGGCTTTTCAAAGATTCACACAAATCTTGGGTAATTGAAAGACGAAACGATCAAGTGAGCACTATGTTTCAAATTCTTCCTTCAACTATCATACCCAAAGTTTTTATAAGTTTTCAAAATAAAACTCAGAGATTCATTGCATGACACTCTCAAGTCGCTCATATGTGGTATTTATGGATCCTCTCTTATAACTCTCATAATGATACGTTCTCTTTTTAAAATAAACTCTTACTCACTCTCTAAAAAGTAATGGCTTATGTGGGGTTCATAGGAGTGGCACTCAAAAAATTTGGCATACTTGCAAAGATTATATCTGTAAGTCAAACAATGGATCCAAAGAGAGTTATGTCATACAATCAAATCAAGATGTGCATGTGTGTGGAATATGGTGGAATATATATATAGTGGCTAACCTAATTCTACTTTGCTCCTTTTGAGGAATAAATTCTCTCTTATTTTGAACTTTTTAAGAATGCGAAGGAAACAGGGGCTATTTGTTTTTTTAATGATCGAGAGGCGGGCATCTAAGTACCCATTGTTTTCATTTGGACACTTGTCCTTTTTTACTCTCTTTTCTTTTTTAGGGAGGTAGGCTCTACTGTCCCCATGTAGGACACTTGTCCATTTTTCATCCCCCTTTTATTCTTTTTTTCTTTTGCATAGCCCCATGCTTCTCTTTTGACAACATAATTATAAGAGAGAGACAAATAAACTTTGGAGCATTTATTCACAAATGACCTAAGAAAATATTTTTTGGAGTGTTTTCTCCTAGTGTAGGAGCATAACACATTTTCTCGATGGAATGAAATGGAAGTGGATGCGTACTCCGGTGTAGGAATAGCATAATGATGGATATATATAAGTGGATGATAGAGTGTGTACGTGATCTTGATTTTATGAGTGACAAACCTCTCATATGGCATACACAAAGCTTGACAAACTTCAAATCAAAGCAAATAGCATATGTGACTGGAGGTTTTTTGTCCTAATCTAAATATCAAATATTTGGCTCTCGTAGGAATTTAAACACTCATTCATGTAGAATCTCATCATGTAAAAGATTTTCACGTTTTCAAAAGATAAATCTTTGGGAATCTAGTCTCATTTAGAACAAGAAAATATAGCAGCTCAAACTATCTCATATCATATCCGTCAATTACCTAGATAAAGATCAAGCATATGCAACCCACGGGTTTCAAAGTGTAGAGCAAATTATCATGTCAAATTAATTTATAACCCGCAGATAAATCAAGCACTAGGTATTTCAGAGATTTGAGCATACTTAAAATATGAGACTCTACTTATATACAAAGACTCTTAAAAACAAGATAATAAAGCAAACTAAAAGCAAGCAAACTAAAGCTAAAACAAACTTGAAACAAACAAAAGCAAACTATGTTACACACTCTATTTTTGGGTTTTATTTTATCATGCATGAAAGAAAATCTACCAACTAATTTTTATTTGATTTTCTGGTTTTTCACATTTTTATGGTTTTTCTTATAAAAGCATGAAGATAAATGCATAAATAAATGAGTAAAAGAAAACTTACCTTTGGGGTCCTCCCCAAGCTAGCTAATGCAATCACCGAGGTGGTGGTGGTGGTGTAATGTGCAGCCCCTCGAACAGATACGTCCAGTTGGTTCTGGTTTCTTCTTGGAATCTTTGATTATCTTCTCCTATCTGCTGCACTCTTTCCTGCAACTCCTGCTGACCTGTCTCAAGATGATCCATTCTAGTACCAATGTTAGTCAACATCTCACCTACATTCTCCCCGTGGTGGTGGCTCTGGCAAGTGTACTGCTGATAAGTCTGATAAGGTTGTGGTGGCACATAGGGAATGTGATGTGTGTGCTTCTGGTGGAAAGCAAATGGTCTGGAAGGTTTTATTCATAGGAGGGTGCTGCGAGAAAAGACATACGCCCTCCTTGCATACTAGACTCTCCATGCTCTTGCTCTTCATATACATTAAAACGTCCACGGCCCCAATTTTTATTTTGGTCTCCCCAATGAGTACTAGTTGATGATTCTGATTGCTGGGGAATTGGCCATTCATCTACTCCATGTTGTCTTGATGGTCCAGGTTGCTCAAAACCAAGAAATTCTTCATATCTTTGGAGTAGGTGTAACGGGTTCTTGATAGTGAGGTCGTGGGTTTTACGGTGCGTCTAGATGAGCTTCTCCCAAAAGGTACTCCTTCCACACTGCAAGTCAAAGACAAAGCTATCCACAACATACAACCCCAAAGAAGGGTTTGGGTAAGATATATTCATTAATGTAACCCTTATAAAACATGACATATTGGTCTCCATTCTTTTTAAGCAAGTGAGCATGATTGAAAAATGCATAACCACCAACAAAACGAGGTTCAGAAATATATTCAATGGTAGCATTTTGCAACAAACCAATGTTATTAGCAATACGGGTAATCCAAGATGTGCAAGAGATTTTTCCTCTCTTCATACCAACCATATCAATCCAATGATCAACCATAAATTTGACGGGGAAACTCTAATCTTTTTAATCATGGCATACATCAACTTCAGTTCCTCTATTCTAACGATTCTAAGTTCATCTCTAGGGAACAAAGTTATTGTCAACCACCTATGCAAGAATCTTAAAGTGGGATGGTGGATTTCATCGATGCTAGGCTTCTTTCTTGCTCTCAACACAATGCCGAAAACGCTTAGCCAAAAATTATCTCTATCAAAGTCTCCCAAGTATATGTCAATATCAACATGGCAATTTTCGGGAAAACCTAACAATTGACTAAGTTGCATCCAATTCACAGAAAATGGTTTGTTGAACATTCTAAAAGATACTCCATGCTCTAGTAACTCTAGGGTGCATAAAAATTCAGTAGTGAGTAGCCTACACCCTCTTTCATTTATCTCCCAAGCATGCCCCCATCCTACGCCTCCTAAAAACTTCATTAAATTCTACATCCATACCGGTAGAAGCAAGCAAATCGGGGGTCAATGATGGGTGTCATGACAAACTCTTTCTCCTTAAGTTTTCTATACTTAGCCTTCTCTTCATCACTAAGAAAATGAATATCCTTGATATTCAAGAGAGAAAGATGCTCACCATGGGAATATTGAGATGAAGATCCTCCTACGGAAGGTCTTGGTGAATCAAGGTCCATCTCGGAGTGTGCTTGGTGTGAGCTCTCTCTTGATCTACTTCTTGTCATCATGAAGGATTTCCAACCCTTCATGGTTGCTTTCTTTGCAAGAAATTTCTCCACAAAAAGCTAGGGGAAAGGTGAGGATTAGAGAAAATAAGCAAGGATCTATCACTTCACCTTCACTTCCCTTAATCTTTTCTCAAAAATAGCTCAAGGTGGTTCATGAAGTTGTGGTCGGTTTAAGTGGCCATTGGGTGGTTTCGGAGGTGAGAATGAGATAGAAAGGAGGTAGGAGAAGAATGGGAGAGAGAGGTGGTGGTGGGGTGCCGCCCTCGCCCTGGCTAAAACCAAGTGGGTCCCACTTTCTCGAGATGCTCCTCTGCCATGTCTTGGTCCTCTCAATTCACTCCAATGCCTGTCTTTTGTACGTAAATGGTCTCATGTGGGGTTGGCCTCAAAATTTGAATTTATGAAAAGACAAAAGGTGTGGTAGGTGGGAGAGATGAGTGTATGACATGTGGGTCCTATGTGTCTCCGTATTTCTACCGTATAATACCCCACAAAATGTAGCACAACAAAATTTATTTTATGAATCTATGAAAAATAAGAATTCTAATGATGGTAAATTCATAATTTTACGCCTCCACATGTAAAATATTACTTACGGGGGTTTTTGGCCTTAATCAGTAAATCCTATTTATATGGGGCTTAGCATAAAATGAAATGAAAAATTTATTTTAGAATTTCTAGGCAATAATCATGGCAAGAAATAAATAATAGTGATGCATAAAATTAAAAGTGTAGATTCTTACCGAATTACCTTTATTGCGGAGCCGGAGTAATTTTGTCTTCGGTGGATATAATTGGTTGATCAAGTCCACCTTCTTGTGCCGGGAGATATCATTAAGTCCATGTCTTCATTAGCTTCTACTAGAGAGGCTTGCTCGTCGTGGCTTGAAAGCGAACTTTTCTTCTTGTCCATTAATAGTGAATTTTATTTCTCCAACTCCAACATCAATGTGAGCATTGAGTGTACTCAGCAGAGGTCTTCCGAGTATAATAGGTGTCCTTGTATCTTCTTTCATATCAAGCACCACAAAGTCAACTGGGACAACAAAGCTTCGGATTTGTACTGGAACATTCTCTGCTATTCCAATAGGATAACGAATTGATTGATCTGCCAATTGCAAGCATATTGAAGTAGGTGTGAGTGTCGTGAAGTTGAGCTTGTCAAAGATTGTCTTTGGCATGACACTGACACTAGCTCCAAGATCACACAATGCACTCTCAAAAGTTTGACTTCCGATCGAGCATTCAATAGTAGGATGTCCAGGATCCTTCTTCTTGATAGGCACGGTATTCAATATTGCCGAACTACACACCTCTGTTAGATGAATGACTTCCATAGTAGGAAATGGCCTTTTATTGTTGAGGATGTCTCTAAGATATTTTGCATAAGTAGGCACTTGCATGGCATCCATCAACGGCACATTGATATATAGCTTCTCAATTACTTCTATGAACTTTTCAAATTGCTCATCACTCTTAAGTCTTCTCTCTTTTTCGTCTTGGAAATGGCAAGTTTTGTGTATCATGATAATCACGCTGCATCTCATGATTTTTACGGTGTAGCTTCGCTTACGGTTCAACTCTCTCTTCTTGACTTCGATCCTCTGTGCTATCACAGATTCCGAGGGCCTCCGTGCTCCCTTAGGATAAGGTGGGTCACATGTGGATTTACCCCTTACGGTAGTAACATTATGCACTTGCTCGTGACTAGGAGCAATAGGCATTCTAGCAAATAAATGCAACACCTGAGATTTTATCTTCTTATTAAAGGCATCTTGGTCTTGAAAAGCAGATGAGAACTGATCCAACTTTGCATTAACACCTTCTAATATCTTATCATGGGCGAGTAAGCTTCTTGTTGACCATCTCATTAACTCTTGATTGTTGAAGAATTAACTCGTAGAGGAGGTTGCTTAGCCTTGTACTCTCCTTGATACTTGCCCTGAATGATTGGTTTTGGTTGAGTTTCTCCCTGATCCTTCTGTTGCAAACTAACAATGCTAAGATCCTTGGATTCAAGAGACTCCAAACGTTTCCTTTTCTGATTTTGTGCAGAATATGCATCTTGAATGGCTTGTCTAGCTTCTTTGTATCTTGCTCTGTCCTCAAGTCAATCCATTAACACATCCATCTTGGTTGACCAAAGACGCGTGCTTCTTACGAAACTTCTTCACTCTTATGGCATGGTTGAATGTTGCATGATGTCCATCCTTGATTTTACGCTATTTTCTCCATTGTTTCTTGAGCTTCTTCAAGAGTGAGGGACATGAATGACCCTCCAGCGGTAGCATCGAGATGTTCTTGTGATCTTCTAATTAAGCCATGGAAGAAGGTCTATATGAGCAGCCATTCTTCCATTCCATGATGTGGGCAATCTTGAATATAATCTTGAAAACGTTCCCATGCATCTAGAATAGTTTCTCCTTTCAAGCTGCTGAAATGTTGTGATTACGCCTCTCATCATATTGGTCTTGCTAGCTGGAAAATACTTTTCTAAAAATGCTTCACACATAATGCCCAAATGGTGAATCGCTTCTTTTCCATGTAGAACCAATGATTCGCTCTTCCCTCCAATGAGAATGGGAATAAACGAAGGAGTATTATTTCATGTGGGATGTTCTTGATAGCAATGGTGCTACAAATCTCTAGAAAATTCTGCAAATGAGTAGTGGCATCTTCATGTAGCTTCCCACTGAAAGTGATGGTTTGAATCAGGTTGATGAGGCTTGGCTTCAACTCAAAGTCTTCCTTGGTGTTCAATGTTGGTCCAACACGAATATTCTCAATGCTAGGAGCTGAGAATTCATGCAGAGTCTTGGTTGCCATGGCGTCAACTGACTTCAAATCTTTTTCTTCGGATCTGGTTGATAATAAATTGATGAGAAACTGATGATCCACAACCAATTATGATCTTACCTGAAATAAATAAAAAGAAAAAAAAAAAACAAGACAAGGGTGATCCTCGCTAAAGTAAAGGTTATGATTTTATGTAACATATTTTCTAGTCTAGAGCCATATTTACTCTTCCTTCCCGGCAACGGCGCCGAAAAATGCTTGTTGGCATTTCTAAATGTCGTCACAAAAAGGGTAGGAAAAACCTAACTCCTTACGTTGTCACATATAAAAATCTTTATATCTGCAAGCGCATAGATATAAACTGGAAATAAACTTTATACCATTGTAGCACTTCACCTAGGATGAACCGTATCATAATTTATATTTTTCCAAAGGAAGGACTGTGAGGCAATATTCATATGACTCATGGCAATTCTATATTCTATGCACATAAAATCAATCATTCCAATACTATAGCAGGGGTAAATAAAGAAGATAAATGATAAATAATAAAGATAAATAAAGATAACAATAAAAGATAAACGATGCCTAGGGTATTCCATTGAGATAGAAAGATATAGAGACTCACTAATATTAGTATAGATATCATGGTTATTCTGAGATAGACTTCAAGTAACTATCAATCATCAAGTCAAAGCATAGCATGTAAAATATTCTCATGTATAGAACAAGCAAATCATATTATATAGCAAGAGAGATATCAACTAAGGAGGATTTATAATGAGATAAACTAGCCTCCGTCGCGACCATATCCTAACGTTAACCATATGATGAAGGAGGATTATAGAAGACTCAATAAGGCTGTCACCCTTACGAACTACCCCAAACTTCAACATACAGGGTCATCCGCAAATAACTTATATCTAAGCACCATGCCTACATATAAGCTGTTTTACGCCAGAAAAAATCACTAAGGTGCGGATCTCTCTGTGTTTCTGGGTCGTACTACTTAGTACTAATAAGCGCGGGCGTGCCGATATACATTCGTATACAAATAAAGTAAATGTGCAATAAAACACATAAGAGACAAAAGTTCGGGGAAATATCACTTTATTATTCATCATAGAATTACAAAGTACAATCTCCCACTTTTATATATATTTACGCCGAGCCTCATCCGACAATCGGGTGATTGCGTGGCCCACGTTCATGGGGCCTCGGAAAGCCTCAATTAATTACATCCGGGCATTAGGCCGCGGAATACCTCCGATTAAGCTATGCTGATGGTCATTGTTGTCGCCTCTCGAATAAACAAGAGTTATCTCCCAAATATATGCATGAGCACAAAGAAATGAAAATGGTGAAATGCTAGAGCCTCGTCGGCCTCTAGCAAAGGTATCCGGGCTCGTCGTGCGGATCCCAAAATGAAGTCAAGTGTTCGGCCTCGTCGGTCACGAACAATGATTCGGCCTCGTCGGTCGCGGAAACAAAACGTCCCAGCCTCGTCGGTATCCGGGGAAGAAAATAACTTCATCCGGTTCACCGGCCTTGGCGGTCGCGGGGAACATGGTGGGTGGTGAATGTGAGACTTGTGCTCATGAGACATTCGAAATTGCTCCTTCGTGAGCTTCTGGGATCATTGGCGTGACAGCTCGCCAATTTGCATATCGCGCGCGTGTGAACTCGGCGCTTTGTCATGACTTGAATTTTTGTCGACGTTGTAGTCGGATTTCAAGCTTGTCGGAACCCGTGGCTTGCTTGGGCTAAGAAATCAATATTGGGCCTCCACTAATGGGCCAAACAATAATCACGTCGAGCTGGCTTTGTGACTTGTGCACATGTACACTTTGCTCACGTACAGGCTTTGCATGCTACTGTAGCTTTTCATTTTTTTTCTTTCGTGTACAAGAGTGTACAAATACATGTATATGGATATGTATTTCCAGGCTGCTATACTGCTGAAACCTTGCCGAAGTGGGCCATTGCCGGGCTGCACTACGCCGCCGCCGTGGTCATTCTCGTGTCGTTCTGGTCATCGCCGATTCGCTGGACTGCCGCCATCATCAGGCCGCCTTGCGGCTGCTGCGTGTTGCCGATCGAGCCGCCGCCCGTATGCCTTTACCGTCGCCATCACTCCGGTGCCGTTGCGACCATCACCAGACTCGTTGCCTTCACGTCGAGCCATTGCCGGGCTGAACTGTCCCGCCGCCGTCGTCACTCCGGCGCCGTTCCGGCCATCATCGGACTCACTGCCGTCACGTCGGGCCATTGCCGGGCCGTACTGCCCTGCCGCCGCCGTCGCCGTCGTTCCGGCCATCGCAGGACTTGCTCGCTGTTCTGATCTGCCATCGCCGGACTTGTTGTTTGGCCGGATGCCTTCGTGTTCTGAACGCTCGGGCGGCATCTTGATCTTGTTGGCATCTTGGCTTGTTGTCGTACTGATCTCGCTGCCCGCCAATCTTGCTGCTTGCTGGTGTACTCTCGCTGTGGTGCCGTCGCCATGCCTCAGACGGCCATCATCGTCTCTTCTTTTCTGCTGCTGGTCATAGATCCGGGCCGCCGTCACCGCGCCGCGGATTGCCACATGGCCGTACCTGTAACCTACAGCTATGCAAAAGAGGGATAAGATGAAAACGAAAATAAGTAAAGGATCTCACCCTCGAAGTGGGCAGCCATGGATGTCGAGGATGCCGGAGTTGATGTCGTCGTGGTCGCTGTGAAGGACGGCGAGGTTGACGGCGTCGCTGCCGTGCTCGCCGGCGATGTGCGTGTGCTTGCTGTAGAGGACGACAAGGTTGATGGCGTCGCTGCCGCGCTTGCCGGTGACGATGTAGATGTTCTGTAGGCGTTCAACTTGCCGGCAATGATGCAGACCTCGCCGGAGAGGATGACGTGCTTGTCGAGGAGGAGGTCGACGACGTTGCTGCTGTACTTGCCGACGACGTGCGTGTGATTAGCAGGGCTGTGGCGTGATGTGATGGAGTGGTGGTGGCCTGGCGGCGTGGTGTTGTGCGCAGCCTGGCGGCGGTGTGTGGAGATGGAATGTGTCTAGCAGCTAGCCTGGCCGCGGCATGGTGAAGTCTGGCCGGCCTCCTCGAGATGGAAGAAGTACTCTCCTTTTATAGGCAGGAGCTAGGGCAGCACAGGGTTGAGGCGGTGCCCAGGATGCGCCGCCAATGATCTGTTGAGGAGGAGCGTCATGCGGCCGAGACGTGCGGGCGGTGACGCATTTCAAATTTGAATTGCCTTGCTTCCGAGCGGCAAGGGCCAGGTGCCGGGATATTTCACAATTTTGAATTGATCTTATCTCTTCCTGAAGTTTATCTCAACTTGGAGCTTATCAGTTCATAATTGTTACAGCACTCAACTACATACCCAGCTAGCTGATCGATGGACCCGGCGGGTTTGATATGCGCGCGCGTACGTGTACGTACATGATCGAGCTTCCGAGAGCAAAATACCAGCATGTGTACATAGTGTGTAAGGGCACATATACATTTATACTCCGTGTGTGTCTCATGAAGTAGTATATACATACGTGCGTACATGGTCAAGGACAGAAGCTCCTTCGTACGAGTACATACTCTTGTATGGGCCATACACAAGTGACTTCTTAGAAGCCCATAATTAAGATTAGGAGGCCACTAATGGCCGGTGCTAATCTCAGCAAATTTCATATGAGAAAACCATGTTCGATGGGCCATTCTTGGACTGATAAGCCCAAATCTTTTACTAGCTGACTAGCTCTTCTACGTCATCTAATTGACACGTATACGCATGTGTATACAAATTATTGCCCTTGTCAATTTTCCTCTTCTCAAAATATAACATTATGAGATATGCCAAAATTTCATCTTACAATAACTTATGACTTAACCCCCTCGAGATAAAGGCTAAGTTGTCCACGATCTCAAACATATAATAGTCAATAACTAGAACTATATCAAATACTAAACTAGAATATACTAAGAACAAAACAATCAATAATATAAGAAAGTAAAGCATAATCATAATGAGAACTCAAGATAAATTTATTACCGAATATCTCCAATATAATAGATCTGAAATCTTGAGCTGAGCTCACAATCCCCTTTGAACAATTAGACAATCTACTACTCTTGATCCTTGAAGAACTAGAGCTCTCTAATCTTCTAATCTCTGGAAACCCTAGTACTACTTTCTAATGTATCTAAACCCTAAAGAATCTGAAGACTAATGACTTCTTTTCTGAATTTTGAATTACAGTTTTAGAGGGTAGCCCTGCCCCTTCTTTTATAGCTCCCTTGGATGAATCTCGGCCCTTGGATCAAACTGACTTGATTGGACGAACTAGATCAACTCCATAGGTCGGTTGTAGGAATGTTCCGAAGCTGGACACGTGGATCCCCGGGGGCCGCCGCGGCACGGGGGCGTGCCGCCCGGCCCCCTACTGTGGGGTCTGCCCCCTCGGCCTTCTTCGAGCTTCATTCTCTTGTCATTTGTACCCCTGGAATTTACTCCAATGCCCCTGTGTTTTGATCTTTTCTTACGTTTCTTAATTTCCTCTCTTTTTCGACTCTTTTTTTCGGGGTTTTAAGTTCTTCCTGCAAAACAGTGTATGCACCAAAACTCGTGAAATTCATTAGTAATAACAACATTTATCTAGCATTGAACCTTGTTTGATGGTTTAAAACATATATAAAAGTGGTCAATAACTACCGTCAACAAACAGCTTGGTTCCCGGAGGTAAAGGCCAGGCAAGGGTAAAACATTCGAGGGTCTGTTTGGTTTCAATAAGTCATGGGACTTATTAAGTCGATGACTAAAAATCGAGACTTATAAGTCATGGTCTGTTTGGTTGTTCTTGACTTATAAGTTGCTTTCTTATAGAAAGAAATATAAGGTGACTTATAATTTTTAAATAGAGGTGACTTATAAGTCCCATGACTTAATAAGTCATGGCTGTTTGGCAAAATAAGTCACTTATTTCACTTTTTTAACTTAATAAATCACGACTTATGGAAACCAAACAGCCCCTTATTAAGTCGGGTGACTAAAAATCGAGGGATTTATAAGTCATGGTTGTTTGGTGTTATTGACTTATAAGTTGCTCTAATATAGAGGGTGACTTGTAAGTTTTAAGTAGGGATATACTAACTGTTAACGAAGAACTAGGGTTCCACGCCAAGCACACGGGAGGGCCTTGGGCGCCCACGAAGGTTGCAATCAACCTTGAAGCAGCGAGCACCGCAGTGTGATCGGCGAAAAACGATCGGTAGATCGCTAGGGCCGATGTAGAGCTCGGTGGCCGGCTGGAAAAAACCTCCGAACGCACCTCCGGGAAGACCCGTCGGGAGGGGCGCACGACGGGTTGCCCTAGGACCGGCAAGGCCGCCTAGAACACCGGCGAAGTTCGCGGAGAACGTCGACGAACAGCGGGGTAGAGGGGAAGTTGACCTATACAAGCAAGATGGTAGTAGATGTGTTTTGTCGATTGGATGTAGATGGGATCAAATCGGCCATGAACCTCTTTATTATATAGAGGAGGGTGGTCTTATCCTTTTAGGAAACCGTCCTTGGACGTTTCCAAACTCCAAAACTGACCAAAACACGATTTAGGAAACAATTGGTTCGGATTGTGTAATGGACACGGCCCGTCCGCGGGCGGCCGGACCAGCGCCAGTGCTAGCATCCGGTCGATTCCAGAAAGGTCTGAAATCACGCCAAAACACCGTGTTGACCGGACGCTGGACCGATCCGACCGGACGCGCCCGATCACTAGCGTCCGGTCAATTCCGAGCTCTGAAATCGCGTCGAGGGCGCTGGCGGCCGGGACGCTCGGCCCCGGACGCAGGACCGGACGCGCAAGAGATGACCGTACACGCAAGAGTCTGGAAATTTACCGCGCCTTGGACCTCTAAAATATGACTAAGTCTGGAATTTTGCTATGCCTTGGACCAAGCCAAATTTGGGTAAGTCTGGGATTTTACCATGTCTTAGACCAAGCTATTTTTGGGTGTCAACACCAACTTAACTTATAAGTCTCATGACTTAATAAGTTATATCTGTTTGGCAAAATAAGTCACTTATTTTACTTTTTAACTTAGAGGCTGTTTGGTTTAGGGACATTTTACTATTTGGGACTAAAAAAAGTCCCTTTTAGTCCCTATCAAACCAAATAGGAGGGACTTTTTAAAACTTTTCCTCTATTAGTCCCTAAAAGACTCTCTTGGAGGGACTTTTTTTATTAGTCCCTATGTCTAAAAAAAAGTTTAGTCCCTAGGAACCAAACAGCACCTTAATAAATCACGACTTATGGAAACCAAATTTCCTGTGACCAAAGCCACAATCGAACAATGTCCGGGGAACTAATTGTGAGAGAAGTCCGTCCCCTTGTGACTTGCTCAAGGTAAGTCTCAATCCTCCTCCCACCGTAACCCGTTGCTGAAAATATCTCTCCCGTCCCCCCATTTGCACTAGGGATCCCTTTGCACTACTCCCCTAGTCCCCTCACACGGCCCGCGACCTTCTCTAGTCTTGGGAGCCACGACGACATCTCGGTGGGGTTTGCACCTTCTCCGGCCTCTCTTCCCCACCGCCGAAATCAATTCATAATCGACCCGCGGCGCCTTGATCGGTAGCGCCGTCGCCGTCGGGGAGCTCACGCCGCCAGCCACGCTGTCTCGGGGTTAGGCTTAGGGTTCGGGGCTGCGGGGGTGGCGGGCGGCGAGGCGTTCTTGTGGCCGGGGGAGGGAAGAAGAGCGATCGCCGTCGGCCGTTGGATTTGAAAATCGCGGGCGACCGCGAATCCGCCGCCCCCGCCTTCTGAAAGCTTGTCGCCCATTGCTATCCACGGCCGCGCGAAATTTTTTTCGGCGACGGTCGTCTCCCTCGCTCTATTTAAGGAAAAAGTCTACTTAACCCCCAACTATTGGGCGGTGTCTAACCATTACCATGAACTTCAAAACCGTCTAACGAGTACATTAAACTTTGCCAAACCGTTGCAAATCACCCACTAGAGCGGTTTTGGAGGGCTGTTTTGCTTATGCGTGGCGTCCAGGCGTGGAGTGGTTTTGACACGGTGGCGCAAGGATGGATCCAGTGGGTTGAATCGGACTGATGGGTGGGCCCCATGTGTAAGTAACATGTGCTACTCTCACCGACATGTGGTCTCAATTATCATCTCCTACCTCCGACCAAAGGATGATTTCGAGAGAAAAAAGCTGTACCTTTTGGTTTCGGAGAAGATTTTAAGTTCGCCTATCGGATCTGAAGCTTTGTTCGTTGTATATCGTCTGCGACATAAAAACATCCCTTTCCATGTCTTCGGATACAACCCAAAAAAGGCTTGCCTGTTCTTAGTGCATAAACCCGTGGTAGTCGGCCCCGAGGCCGGGACATGGAATCGGCGGCGGAAGCGGCGACGGCGGGGCGGCCGTTGTGCAGCCCAAAGCGTTACGGAGGGCAGCGGCGTTGCGATTGGTCTCGCAACCATGCGGTGAGTGTCGGCGGCTCCCGGATAAGATCGGCGACGCTGCGGTGAGAGTGCGCGACCACCGTGGACAAGGAGTCCAAGGTGATGGGGGCGGCCGTCGCTGCTGAGGATGCATCGGAGAGGACCGAGCCCGACCCGGCTCTGGCGGACGATGATGGCGGCGCGCCGGGGAGGGCAGGCGTGGAGGGAGAAACCGACGGGGCAGGGAGGAGGGCCTGACATCTCGGATACCAAGCTGTTAGGATTCCTAGCCCTACCCTTGAGGGAGCGTAGGGTTGTAGGAGTGGGTGATCTGTGGTCGGGGCGAAGGGCGAAGGGAAGACGGCACGGTGGCGCCCGTCGCTGCTGTTGTCGCTCCTTGAAACAAGAGGAGGAGAGCGACTAGGGCAAAATCCCGGCTTCCTCTAGGAAGCCGGAAACAATTATGTTTCTGCTTAATTAATTTCCAAAGAGTATTTTACAATATATAGCTCTGGCTAATAATCGAAATAACCACCACGCCTGGCATATGTCCGGCCTGTCATAACAATTGTATTCGGTGATGAGTGATTATATTCAGTTTTAGGCTATCTGCAATATTTGGTATATAAATGGGGTAAGTGATTATTTATACATCAGTATTCTCTGCAACATTTGGTATATAAATGAATGGGTCATTTTCTGGACTGTCTAGAGATCTTGAGGTGCGTGTTATAGAGAACTATTGCAATTCTAAATATGTATGCCTGGTAATTTATTAGTATATGTGCATATCATAAATGTGAAAATATCAACTTTAGCACTGAGCCCCCAACTGTGATCTGTTAGTACTAGGACAGAAGGAATCAAGGAACCGAGAAGCGACAGTCTAGTCTTCACAGTAGCCTTAGCAGCCAATATACCTTTTGGACTCGTTCTGACATGTTGCAGATAAGGTCATAACTGAACTCTTTTGTCGACAATGTGAATTTTTTATTGGAAAGCTCTTGCAACTCTTTTTTTGTCATCTGCCTATATTATGTGGTGATGCTATTTTATTACAGTTTATATCGACTGATTGTTGACCATGAACATCACTTCTCTTAAAAAAAGTTGTACATGGTATGCAGGTGCCCTATGACGTGCAGATACCGCATAGTGAGATGAATCCTCATGTCTCATCGATTCTTAAAAATAATGGGTTTTGTTCCACTGGAGGAAATGTTGACCTTGGAAACATGTACTGTTTTTACATCTTTTAAGTAGATTTAAGCATTATATTTTGACATAATACAACATGCTCACTATGTTCATTTATTTTTTGCTGCTTCTTTTGAAGATCCCACTATGAACATATGTTATCTGAAGATGTGTCACCTAACAATTGTGGTATGCTAGTGCTTGTGTTATTTAATATTTCTCTTTTAAATTTTGAGAATACAGGTCTCAATTATTTGTGATTCATAACAGGGCATACTGTTGTCAAGGCAACTCCAGGAACGCTTTTTCTGCATTCTAAAGAACAGGTAAAATTTGTTTGATGCTGTTGTATTTATATATTTTTTGGTCCCTATGCATGATTAAGTTGATATCCCCACTTTTTTACTGCTTTTTTGCTTACAACTTTGTGTTTGGGAGCTAGAATTGCCATGCATTTTGTAAAATGACCTTAATTTGAGTGGTTTTCTGGTTGAAAGAAATATTTGAATTGTGGTGGCCAAATTTCTACAGTGGAGTTCATACTGAAATCGGTACCAGGTTTCAATTTACTGATACTTTTTTTTCCCTTTGTAGTTAGGTACATGAGTATGATTAATGGTAATGCGTAAATTGTTGTTTATGCAGTATATTAGTTTTTTTTTTTTCAATGTTAGTTGGATATTTTGATTTATCGATGGCTGTATATGTTAACCGTAGATTTATCATACTGCGTGGATTGCCTACCATTTTTAGCCAGTTTGGTGATGTATTTATATTGCCATGACCTGTTGGTTGTTTCTTTTTTATGAAGCAACGATGCATATTTTGGGGATTTGGGTAATGTAGAATTGGGTGATTGTCTATAGGCTATATGGACCACATATAATGCAAGTATATTATGTATGGAATATCATATACTATATGTGTTCAATTTTTTTATATGTATAAGTATGTACGCTAGAATTTATATTCAAGTATTTATGCTTCAGTTAGCGTTAAATTAATTGGCTATCAAAGACTATGAGAAAAAAGGTATATGATATTGGAGTTAAGGCATAGAAGATATTTTTTTAGTTCACATGTGGTAGAAGCTAGAAATTAGTTAATCACGTAAAAGCATAGATGTACAACTATACATAATAAAATACATTGAAACTAGAGCTCTTTTACAATACTTGGATTTTCCTCCCATTTCCTCTCATTTCCCCACTGTTTTTTATTTTTTTTTTTGTAAAAGTGCGTGGGTCATTTTGGACCTTCCCCACTCTCCCACGGTTCCAACCCGACCCCCAGCCCCGCCGCCATCGCCCATCCGGCTCCTCCTCCTCCCGCACACGCATAACCCCTCCCGGTCATGCCCTCGCCCTCGCCCTCGCGGTGGCTGAATCCGCCGCCGCCCGGCGCCGCCCTCTTCATTGCCATCGCCCCGTCCGCCGCACCGCCGGAGATGAGCGCCGCCAACCCCATCGCGACAGAGCTCACGTCCGCGGCGAGAGAAGAGAATCAACTCTCCAGGAGGTCAAGCCGTTGCTCCCAACCGCAGGCACGGTGACCTAGAGATCGGCGACCTCGTCCTCTGCGGCGCGACACCACTGCAACCGCCGAGAAGATCCATCGGCACGATCTCCAGCCCGCCCTTCTTGAAATTGGTATGACATTTTTCTGATTGTACACGCCGGATGCCATTCAAATCGTGTTGTGTGCTTCCTGAAATTGGTAAGACATTTTTCTGATTGTAATAGCTTTGGTGGGCAGAGCATATTTATGGGCCATGATTTCAGTCCTTGTGGAAGTTCATTAGTGCAGTGTGGTTATTATGTATGTATTTTCATAAAGATGGTACCCACTGGCCTGCTACCACTACTGTTATCACCTGATTGATATGCTTTCTGCTTACTGTTTTAACCTGGGAGGACTTGTCCTTGCGCTCTTGTTACAGTTTGCGCAAACACTATTTTGAATGTGCTGTCTGAACTTGCTAGACTCCGAGCTGTTCTACTTCTACCTAGTGTCTTGGTAGTCGAAATCTTTGCTTCTAGTTTGCTAAATATTTGCACTTGTTTAGTCTAGTTTCATTCTGTTGAATAGGGAAAATATGATGAGAAGATTAAAGAATGCACAAAAGCACTTGTTTTGTCTGTTCTTGTAAGTAGAGTACTCTACAAATCGCTGAATTACTTGATCACATTCTTTTACTTTTGCTATAAGTGTATTACTGCTTTGCATTAAGGTCTGGTAGGTTAACTTCTCTGAGGTGACCAAGATTTGACTTCAAGAGGTTTATATCTGTAAAAATCTGAAAACCAGTGACTCAGCATTCAGGCAGTTGCCGATTTATGAGATTTATAATAACAACATTAGTGTCCCTGGGCTACACTACTTTGTTTTTCTGCTTTATATCAATAGAGACTGCCACTGACTCGTGCTGCTTGTTAAAAAGAAAACAACGTTAGTTTACGCAGTACTCACCCAAATCAGTGAAAGTTTAATCGCTAGCATTGTAGGTTAAGTCAAGCTATTTGGCCTTATTGCCTCCTCTGTTTTTTTTTTCCGTTCTGATATGCATGATGTAGTTGGCCTTCTTGCATAATGCACAATGCCCACTTTAGTTTTTTTCCCTTGAGGCCTTAATTACGTAGTACTAGTACTCTTCAAACTCCTATACTAACACTATTTGGATTCCTTGTTCGGTGACCTGTGGTAGGCTCAAATTACTGAACTTTAGCTTTTATTGTTTCCCTGTCAATTATGAGGTCAGAGACAGTGACCTGTTAGACAAATGCTAAGCCTGTGACGTAACTCAAAAATTCTTATGTGCAGATTCCAAGTTCACACAACAGGAGCTGCCGGCTTGCAAGCCGATTCTTACTCCAAAATGGGTAGGCTTACTGGTCGTTGAGATTATGATGCTATTTTAATTGGAAAACATGAGACCACGGCTAAGAGATGCTAAGAAAGCCGATTCAGGTATGTAAAGAGCCGAAATGATGCACAGCTAAGAGATGCTAAGAAAGCTAACCAGACATCCGTTTGTGAACCTGAGAAGACCACGGCTAATGGGCAACCAATTGTTCCTTGCGGCCTCATTGCTTGGAGCTTGTTTAATGGTACATATAATTTCACTCGTGGTAATGAAAACTTGACAGTGGACAAGAAAGATATCTCTTGGAAGAGTGATAGGGAGCATAAATTTGGTAAAGACGTCTATCTGAGCAACATCCAGAATGGTGCACTTAAAGGTGGAGCAACACTTAACTCGAAGATCCCGGTATGTGAACTTTTATTCTGCACCATCATATTGTGGCCTGGCATGATCAAGGCTTGTACCTTAAGAATGTTCGTTTTAGGACATCTGTGCTTGTTAAAGCATCTGTCTGTCATTATTTTTCATTGACACCCTACACGAGTGGAAATGCTAATCCGATCTGTAGCCTTCTGCAGGAAACTAGGAGACCACAACTACTTATCCTGGAACCGACACCCTTTTCAGTCTTCCTAGGTTCAAACACATGATCATTTGTAATTTCAGCTAACATACTCTCTCCGTTGTGATTTATAAGGCGTTTGGATTTTTTTGTTTACTCAAACGCATGAAATTCGAAGCGTTTGCATGCACACATTGAAACGCTTTTTCTATTTCTGTACGTGCGGGTGCTAGCTAGCTTTTTCTATTTCTGTACGTGCAGGTGCTAGCTAGCTTTTTCTATTTCTGTACGTGCGTGCGCTATACTTGCTCCGGTCCGGCGACTCTAATCAAACCATTAATAGACGCAGACGGGAGGCAGAGCGTTCTTTTCGCAAAACAAGGTGATGAACGAACGAAAAAAATCCCACGGATTAGCCGTCCATGCAACGAACGAAAAACTCCCACGGCCAACAAACGCACGGACGAAAATACGAAAAAATTCCAGCGGCCAACACGCCCATACAATGGGACCAGTGAAATGACGCAAAAAATCCCAATGCAAAAACAACGCATAGCAAAAATCACCACAAGGTGAGGAATCGAACTAGCAACCTCCATCATGCGCCCTAAAGACGAGGCCGTTGGAACCAATAGGACTAGACAACGTTTGTTGTTAAAGTGCACCCTTCTCCGTATTTATTAGGGAAAATATAAAAAATTATCCCTAATTAATGACTCTTTGGTACACACAATCATGTCCTCAACGACCTCGATCCCTAACCGGAGGGAGTATAGTCATGTGAGGATGTGGTGATACACATCCTTCACAAACCATGAACAAGTCTCATAAAGAAACCATGTGAGTCGGTGAGAGAGGTTCATGGTTGAGATGGATTTATAGTGTCACTTTGTCCAAATCATTTGAAAAATTAATGACATGGTAATGGTGACAAACTATGATGTTGGGTGCATTTATACAATTTTCTGCACATTTTTACCTATTATTGTGATTATTGTATGATAAATTGAAGGAAAAATGAAAAAAAAAACCCTATGCTAGGTAGAAAAATCTAAAAACTTGTATGGACCACTCATTTTGGTGTACGATCATGACATAAAATTTTCAAATGATTCGAGAGAACATGGTGATACACATCCTTCACAACCATGAACATGTCTCACATATAATCATGGTGTAAGTGAGAGATGTTCATGGTTGTGATGGATGCATAGTTGCATATGGTTCAAATCATTTAAAAATATAATGGTATGGTTAAGTATCCATATATTTAAATTAAAACAAAGGTATAAATAGCAAAAAACAATTTAAATTAAAATAGAGAAAGGAAAATATGAACAAATAACAAAAAAAAACTTGTAAACACATAAAAAGGTCCCCTTGTTGTTCGAACCTGGGAGATAAGGTTTATACTATCGGGGCCTAACCACTGCACTAGTCACAAGTTTTTGTTTTTTGGCCAACGCCAAGTATTTTAAACATTAATAGAGGATCGGGAGCCGGCCCGCACCCTAGCGCTCCCACGGTCCGAGAGAAAAATGGGCCGGGCCACATCGGTTTCATAGGTCAATTAAACTGCTTCGCCCAATCGCGAAAAATAGAGCGTAGATCACATATCCACAATTTTAGTCCCACCTCGCCTATCAAGGAACGAGAACACGAGTTAAACACCCAGCCATACACTTACCTCCGTGTGTTCTCTACTCTTGTACACTATTAATCGCTCATCACTTGTGCTCCACGGTTGGCCCTGTGCTGCCGGCATGGTCCGGGCTCTCTACATGGTTGAGCCTAGCCTAGCTAGAAGTGCTGGCCCATGCCGCCATCTTTTTTCTTTTCAAAATTTATTTCAATACTATTCAAACAAATCTTACAAATTTTTAGAATTAAAATTTTAAATTCGTGTAGTGTTATACTCACGACCCAAAATAGGGCACAAGCTTTTGTTTTCCTAACCCGCTACATATGCATCGAATATATACCACATTTTGGTTAGTTTGGATGTACATGGTTCACCTGGTAACACGTGGTTATAGTACTCGCACGAACTTCTTATCATGGTTCAGGTTTACGATGACTAGTGCGAGGCATGAGAGTGATTGGTTCAGTTCCTTTCTCGTTAGGCCAATTACTCCCCTAAGGCGAATCGTGCGAGTGTCGATTGAGTCAGTATCATGTAAAGACACTGGGTCCACTCAGTCAACACTGAGAATTCAGATTTCATTCATCAAGGAACAATTGGATTACAATGATCGGCTACCAAGCTCGTACACAAGCTGGAGTCGAGTGCCACATAGAGAATTCACAAGTCCATCGGCTAATATCCTAACACTCATGCACCTCTCGCTTTCCAGGTCGTTGTCCCTTGCTCGCATTCAGTTAAGTATGTGATTCATCATGGTTCTTCCTCCCTTGGTCATCGAAAACTTTCTCAGGGGTCATGTCCTGGAGCGCCACCAGGGTCGTCTCCAGCATGTCGAGGCCGGACTGGTTTGCGAACGTCAACACTGGCAAGGCCTGCATGGAAATATAATGTTGAGCTGGAGTTTCAGACATAAGTATCACAGATTCACTCCACAAGCAGCAGTGTTTTGACTTATTATCTCACATTCAGAGACTAGTTTCACTCCACAATTAGCAGGGTAATGCAATAGGGCAAACCTTTAAAGAGCAGCAGAGTATAGCACTAGCATGATGCCAAAGGGTTTTTAGCACTGCTTCACAGTCGTTACTGTCTGCGGGCTTGATAAGCTCAGCTACAAAATGAAATCTGCACGAGCAAGCAGCATCAGCACAAATCCAAGTATTTCGAACGCATGCTAGCTATCACAGACCACGGACCTGTAACTCTGGCTAATCCATCTAGCAAGTGTGGATGCCTCTGGACTAGCAGGAGTGTGACTGATGCATCTATAGGGGCAAAGATGAGCTCTGAACTACTGCCTACCATCTTCTCGTCTACCCCATTGTACATCTGTCAATTCAGTGGAGAACACAGCTTATTCAGAGATCAAGCTGCTTTGTTCATGGTGAAATTAGAGTCGATGACAGTCACAGATGTATAAGTAAAACTAAAAGTTACCTGCAGCAACATCGATGCCTTTGCACAGAGTACAATGCTACTAACTACAAGCAATCCATTACTGAAAGTTGCATTGCAGTTGATCAGTTTACTCGGGGATGAGTTGACAGAGATACAAACATCGTCCACTCCATCACTTTCAATCACAGACCATCCATCATCAGCAAGCCCATTGAGAGCTTCATTGAAACCTCTAAAAAAGTGAAAAAAAAAGTACAGTTACTAAAGAAGATTCATGAAAGAACCATCAGCACTCTGTCGATACTGTTCAAGAACTCAACCTGGTGAGCTTTTGGCTCACAGCCCGTAAAGCAGCAGGATGCCGTCCCCCTCATGAGCAACCTGCCTAAGATATCGCAAAGCCTGGATTTTGCAATAGAAAAAAATCAGTCCACAAAATTTGATGTGCAAGACTACTCAGTGCAGGATGCAATTTTTCCTAATCCTAGTTAGAGAATGTAGAAGTGTGGGAAACAACATTTCAGAACAAAACTGTTTTCCTCTAGACAGAGCTACCAAAACTTGCATCTCAAACGCATTCATCTAGGACCCCACCACACATTGATCCACCAGCAGTTTATTTGACAAAGAACAGATGAGCAAAGAAGACAAATTCCTCCGCTTATTATTATATCGTCCAAGTCCATCCAGGAACTGAAACAAAACACCCCGTCCCAGAATGGGACATCACACGAACTGCCCAATCCTGTCTATCACTCCACCTCGCAGTTTCTGCACGCCTTCATTCGCCATGGTAAGTAAGATCGTACAGGAAATGAGCTCCATCGTTTACCCCCAAGGCTCGCGAATGGCAAAAGTGGGGGAAATGCCTCCTCTTCCTGCTATGATTCATTCGAAATCGACCGGGCGAAACAGATTTTTTGGGGGGAGGGGTGAGAGGCGGACCTGCTTTGAGCTGGTCGGAGGCGGAGCACTCGTCGCGGCAGTCACGGAGGATCCAGGCGAACATGGCCGCTGTGGCGGGTCCACCCACACTTTGTAGCGTCGACGACAGCGGGTACAGACAGGAGGAGAGCGCTGCATAGCAACGACAACCGGCCGGAGAGGGGCGCCGCGCCGTCGCCGCTGCTCCAGGAGGGCCAGTGCCGCACCGGCGGCGGTGGCCGTCGAGGTCGCCGCGGAGGCACGCTCCATGGCTGAGAGGGGCGCCGCGCCGTCGCCGCTGCTCCAGGAACCCTAAAGGAATTTTGAAAAAAATTATCAATAAACGAATCATGATCTTAAAACTATACTACTCAAAATTTAAATTTGATGTTACCATTTTACCCTTCATCAAAATAAAGAACTCCGAAAATGCAATTACCGTGCTGGTCTTAATCCCCACATTTGCGGAGGAAACGGGGAGGAAATTTTTTTCCCCTGCCCACCGATCATAGACACATCATTTTCCTCCCGTTTCCTCCAACCTATTTCCTCCCGTTTCCTCATGCCTTCGTTGTCGTCGGATCGATCGCTCTCGGTCGATGTGAGCCATCGAATTTTTCCCCAATTATTGTAAAAAATTTCTTGAATGTATAGCATATTTATTGTTTATGTAAGATATTACTTGGGGTATTCGCGATGGAACTATAATATTTTTTTTGGGTATATTTATTGTGGAGAAAGAAGCGGTAAAATTTATTACAAATCATGAAATCTAGGAAACCATAGATGTGATGGTATTTTTCTCTAATGAAGTAGGCGTAATATTAAAATATGAGTATTTTTCGAAGGTGTGTAAATATGTGCCATTGGGGGCGAAATATGATAACGATATTTGAACAATGCGTAATTATATGTCTTTGTCAATAGCAAATATGATGATATTAATATATGTTAGGTTCGGTTTATCCAACGTGTTTCTTCCAACTATAAAAAGAATTGATAAGATATAAACGTGCTATTTTTTGTTGGTTCGAGGCTCTCTATTAAGTTTGATAATTAGAACTCTTCGAAGGATTATGTCTTTAGAGTGAGCGTTCATCTTTGTGCCGCCATGGGTGGGATTGGGGTAATGCGCCCCGCTGAGGCGGCCGAGCACCGTAGCGACTATGGCGAGGGCCAGCCGTGCACATTAGCAATAATGGGATAATGATAATATGAAAATATAGAGCATGGTTTTAGAAGAATTATGGAAGTGAAATTATGAGATTCGGAGTTAGGATGGTGGAGATTTGGTTTTCCAAAGTTTATTCATGATAATGATATATACAATAAACCTTGTGGAATTTTCCTGGAATATTGGTAAAAGCAATGGGGTTGGAAATGCACGGGTACGATTCTGGGGTACCTAGTTTATTTATAATTTTTTTTGGGAATTTTCTGATGCATGGAAAATAGGATTTTAATCTGCTGTGTACACTGCCTCGGTGCGCGTAGCAATTTCTACTTGGCTGACACGCGGGCATAGAGCTGTGGTCAGGCTGTCCGGCACTGTGCTTGTGGTCTTTGTCTATAGGTCTGTGGACCGATCTAGGGCTTCCCTCCTTTCTTCCTTTATTTCACATGGACCAAGTTCATGGAAAGAAAATAAGGGGCAGTTGCCCAGCCATTGGCTCACGTGGTGTTAGTTAGCTGTTTGGTCACGGGCCATTGTCCATCGTGTTCAGGATTAGGATGCTGCTGTGCCTCATTAGGGCGGTCCCAATGATAAAACTAGCGGTTTTTATAACATAGGATGCCGCACCAAAAAAATATCTTCTTCCGGCCCATGGTTTTATATAAATACTCATTCATACAAAGAGTGAATTAAATGCAACGTCAAAAATAGATTGATCAATTGTGGCAACTACTTTTACATCTCACATGTGTTCCGTCGACAACACACAATGACAAAGAAACAAAACTGGTGGAAAGCTGCCAACAAATTAACACAACCAGGAAACATAAATCATATTTCTGCATTCCATAACTTTCCAGAACCAAATTTACCATACATCAGCCCATCTTTCAGTCTCAAAAAACCATACATAATCAGATTGAAGATCATGAAAGGATAGGTACGAGTTTGGTGTAAGAAACAGCACATAAGAAGTAATGCTATCCAACATCAAGGCTGACGGGAGCACCAGCAACCGAGTCAGATCGGGTAGCGAGGGCGGCGGCACCACCCCTGCTTTGCCTGCCCTGTCCTGCCTTCCGATGCCCTACCTTGCCTGGAGCTTGACAATGGCGGCCGGAGAAGATTCATTCTTGCAGATTGGGGGCTGGATGATTCTAGGTCTTGAGGCCAGGTGAGCGCGCGGGGGGAGATCCAGGCCAGCGCACGGGGGGAGGGCGACGTAGTGGCGGAGAAGCGCGGCGAAGGGAGAGCGCGTGCCAGATCGGCGCGAGGGGCGGCTGCGCATGGGATCCGGGTGGAGTGCGCTCGACGCTAGTCGTTTCTTCCCAACGGGATTTTCGTAGTTTCTAGCTGCATCGTTGCAAGCGTCGACGTCGTTCCCTACTGAAGAAACGGTTTCTTCATTTTCTGCTCTCTCTCTTCATTTATTCCCATGCCACATCACCAAAATGCTGAGTTGTCCAAGTAATTAATTAAGATAGAAACTACCATAAATCTGTCGTTTGGAATTTGCTTCTCATTCCCCACTCGTTCTTGTCGGTCAACTTAGAGCGGGAAGGCAGGAGGTGGTGAGCGGAAAGGCGGCCGAGTGGGAGGTGGCGGCCCGGTGTAGCGGCGAGTGGGCGGTGGCGGGGTCGTGGTGGCGGTGGCCCGGTGGCATGGCGGTAAGGGTGCGGCGGCTGCGGGCGTCGCGGCGGCGGCGATGTGGGTGGTCTCCGACCCCTAGCCAGCGCCATCCGTAGCCTCTCGTGCCCGTAGCGGCGGCGGCGATATGTCTGGGGAGGGGGGTCTTGGGGCACGGCGCGCGCGGCCCGGTGCCCGCGAGCGTGGTCGTCCGACGGCGGCGGCCACGCCTTCTGGCGGAGAGGTGCTGCCGCGGCCCCGCGCGGCGCCGGTCTTGCCGCCGCCGCCTGCGAACCCGGCGCATCGCGACCCGGCGGCCCTGGAGGAGGCGGACGGCGATGGTGCGGATTTTGATTTACTGGTAGATGTAAGGGCCTTTTTGTAAAATTTCCGAGATCGCCGCGATCCGGGCCGTCATGCCTTTAGCCGATCGGCCGAGGGGGAAGCGGCGGCGTGGCCCGCGCTCTCGGCCCGACTTGAGCTCGGATTCGATAGGTAGAGATACTGTAGCTGTATTAATTACTTGCATGATCTTTTATAGATTTAGTTGTCTGTTCCTCTTTTCCATGTGTGTTTAAGGCGTCAATCACTTCATTAATCGGTTTTTGCATTTAATTTTGCCTCAGGGAGATAAACAATCTCTTTTCTGATTGGGAGAGGTAACACAGATTAAATGTTGTTGGGGTTTAACGAGGATAACTAAATGCCATGTGCAGCCCAATATTTCCCACCTTGGCCTTTGAGTCCATAACTATAGGCCTTGGATAAAGAATGGAGGGAGTAGCTACTAAGAGTAAGAGTTATGCTCGTATGTAGATTTGATGCTAGTCTTTCTTTGCCCCTATCTCCTAGATTCTCCTGAGTTGCTTTTATCTTGCCACTGAAAGTTTCTTAACCTTTATTATCACTGGTCACAACACTCAGTGATTACTTGAGCTACTGAATTCCTAGATTACTTGCCCCTATCTACTAGATTCTTTTGATTTGCTTCTAATTTTTCACTAAACTTTCTTAACCTTTATCACTGGTCAAATCACTTGTGATTACTTGAGTTACTGAATTCCTGCTGAAGAAAACCTATTTGAAGTTGCTTTAGTAATAGTGTGCATTTCCCATAACAATGAAGATAACATGCAGTATCAAATAAATACATGATGTTTTTGAATATCTAACATTTAGATTTTGTTTCAACTAAGGCCAGGTTGTGAGGAATGGAATGCCTAGAGGATGGAAAATCGAATATGTACGGAAAATTTTCCCATATTGGAGAGGAGTGCTAAAATCCAAGTCACCTGTGAAGGTGATCCCAGTAGCGCATTTTCCTACTATCGAAGAGATCAAAAACTCTAGGAATAAATCAGCCAACCAAGGATCTCCCCTGATTCAAGATTTCAATCTTGGTCTGGTTGAAAGGTTCAAGAAGTTCAGTAATCAGCACAAGAGGACGTTTTGTAGTGTTGCATTTCCACTGTTGAAGGTCTTGAGGAAGGCGTGAGCTTGATGCACACGGTAAGTTATGTTTTCTTGTTAAGTTTATTTATTACCAAACTTCAATTTGGACCGGAATGTCTAGGAACCTTTATCAATTGAATTCTTTAAGGTTTATAAATCTGTTAGTTATATTGCATCTCATTCTTCCCTAGTTCCTAGCTCTTTATGCGAAGTCAAGTGCAAGCATCATAGTGTTTGCACAGGTGTCCAGAAAAGCATGATATGTTCCTGTGATTGATGCTTGTCCAGGATCTAGCTTGATCGCACCCTGTCTGGAGATTGGAAAGTTTATGATTGCTAATTATTTTGCTAACCAGGCATGGTTTACACAGCGTTATGGTTGTGTTTTTAAGTATTATGGCCTAACTGAATTATACTATTACTCAACTATTGGATCTTACCAGTAGTTTTATGGTACTGTAGTATGGATTATGTTTAAAGGCTGATTTGAGAAAACAAGAAAAGTGATGCTCCGTCGTTTTTGTTGTCTGAAATTGATGTCGTTCTAACTTAATTACAATTGATCATTTGTTTTGCTTAATTAAAAACTTGTTTTTTTTGACGTCAATGATGACAAAAGATTTGTCAAATGCAGTAGTCAAGGCCATAATTGAGCTGGATGATGCTGATAATTCACTGAAAATGGAATCACTGCATATAAGCAGGGCCAGGTTTCAGGTACTTTAACTGTCCCCTAAAATTAATCTCTCGTGGAGTTACAGTTATAGATAATAAAAACTAAAGGTGTCATTCTTGCATATGACCTGCCATACAAATCTTGTTGGAAAGAAAGTAGGCCGAAATTAAGAATTCATTTTGGACTCAATTTTGCAGAAAAGCAGGCCAAAATACCATCCATGAGAGGTCTGGAGCCCCCATGTGGCGATGTCTTTTGGATCTTGGCTTAGGTGTTTTGTTACTTGCTCCCAGATGGATCTCCATTGATGATGTGTGGGAACCGGGAAGCACAATATTTTGTTGATATTTTAGCTCTATATGCACTCTGGTCCGTCGAACTCGAACCCCACATTATTGTAATAGTTTGATCAGTTTAGTAGTTTTAACAGTGGTATTGTATATTTGTATGAAGACTATATATTGGATTATGAATGTTGTATGAATGAAGTTACTCTTCATTCGGCTAGATCGTATAATGCTAAAGTTCACAATGCAATGAACGGGTAAATGTTTTTCTTACACTGCTATACTTTATTGTTGAAGCAGCCAACTGATGATTGAGAAAAAATAGGAATAAAAGAAAATCTCTCTCTTGAAACCTCATCCAAGGTCGGCATCACCTCGTGTGAGAATGGCTGCTATCGTATCTGGCCATAACATAGGTGCTCAACTGCTGAACATCTTATGATTGTGCAGTTGTGCTACTTGCTCGTAATCTCCTCCTTTGAAAATTCATATGTTCGCAAAGAAAACGACAGGTGGGGAAGAACCGAAGAAGCAAAGCTAAAAAAAGATTTCTTCTGAAATAAAAAAGCTAAAGAGATTCGATCTGGGTTCCACTTGCATCTTTTTTTCAATGCATCTGTTAAACTTTATATGTCCTTGATAGTATTATGATAAGCTTAGCCACTAAGGCACTGGCTAAAAAGCTAAAGAGATTCGATCTGGGTGCATCTTTTTTTTTCGTACGTTTGCAGTTTTTTCAATGCATCTGTTAAACTTTATATGTCCTTGATAGTATTATGATAAGCTTAGCCACTAAGGCACTGGCCACTTGTAGATTCTCTACGACGACTTGGCTTGACCCCTGCCCGGAGGGCGGAGACTTGGGTCCGTCCGGAAGCTTGCCGCCATGTCAAGCGAAGTGAGGAAGAAGATGCAAGCACTGTGACGATCATTGCCACTTGCTTGCGAGTACGAGAGCAGGTTACGCTTGCTTTCCGTTTTATTCGCCTTTGCCCCACCGGGCCTCCCCTCTTTTGACTCATCAACTCCCCCAGAGGCCGGAGCTCGTGTGCTCTTGGCACAAGCAAGCTAGGCTCGCGCGTTGGAGATGATCGGACGGCGCGGTGGTCGCGGCGGACGCGGCATGCAGAGGAAGGACGCGAGGGAGGAGTGGCCGGACCTCGTGGACGTGGTGCTGGCCTGGAGCCTCAAGGATGTCATGAACGAGGGTCTCTTCAAGGACAAGGTTGGTGCGAGTTCACACACACACACTGATTTGAGTTTGAGTCGTCAGTTCTTTGCTCAGTTTCCTGGGTGGTCAGCATCAAGGCTTACTCATAAGAAGGTTACTAAAGATTCTCTGGTCTCAAGGTATACGGCGGCGATGCCTATTTTGCAGGAACCAACTAATCTTTCTGACCATTTCATAAGTATATGATCTACATCTGGTTGCTAAACATTGTGAGGTTTGTGATGCAGGTGAAGAAGATACCGTCCACATTCAGTGATCTCAAGAGCTACTTGGGTGGTTCACCTCTCCATTGCTGGAGGAGTTGAGAGCTGAGATGTCGTCAAGCCTGGAATCCCTACAAACCATGCCTTCTGTCGGGGTATCATGGATCGAAGAAAAGAGAGGCAAATACGAGATTTGTGTTGATTCTGATCCCCAGGCTGCTAAACCCGAATGTTATGCTCAAGTGTCGGGGATATCATGATCTTGTCTGATGTGAAGCCGGGGCATATTTCTGATATTACTCGCAACGGGAGGCCGTACCATGTTGCCTTTGTCACAGGAGGAGGGGATGAAGATGACGATTCGCCAACATCTAATTATGTGATCATATCATCTGGCAAAATCGATGCTGCCGATGAGAAGGGTCAAGATGGAAAAACCAAGCCACTTTTTGCTGCTTATTTGCTCAACATCGTGACATACATCCGAATATGGCGTTGCCTTGACTATGAAGTGCTCAGAAGAAATCAGGGCCTTATTCCGGAGATGGTACATTATTCGCCGGTATGTTTATCATGAATCAGATTTATATGAGGAATTCATTATGATATCTTCTTTGTCGGATTATAAGTAAACTTGCAGAGGAAAGAGATAAAAAAAAAAGAGAAATTAGTATTGAACTACTATCCATGTTACTATCCAGAGAAAATATCAACTTAATAGAAAAAATGATCCAGAAATATTCACGTCATATTCAAAGTAGCTATTGAAAGATTTTGGGCTGCTTTTAAAAATGGTTATTGATCAGTTCCATTTTCTGATTTCCCTAGGTCACAGATATTCGTCAGGAAAGAACAGAGGATGCTACTTCTTTTGACAGCATGGAAATATGGTCCAAGTTGTCTGCAATGGACCTTAACAATTCTCAGAATGATGCTGTACTGAGTTGTATTTCCAAAATGCATCACAACAGCAGCAGTTTTAGCCTTGTCTGGGGTCCTCCGGGAACAGGGAAGACAAAACCATCAGTGTGCTACTATGGTTAATGAGAGAGATGAAACGTGGTACACTCGCCTGTGCTCCAACTAACCTTGCTATTAAACAAGTCGCTTCACGTTTCTTGAGATTGATCAAAGAGCGTTCTTCAGATACAAGCTGCTTGGGAGATGTTCTGTTGATTGGCAATAAACAACGCATGTGTGTTGATGGTGATCTCAAAGAGATATATTTACACGACCGTGTAAGGAAGCTTCTTGGCTGCTTTGCACCAAATACTGGATGGAGACATCTCCTATCTTCCCTGTCTGATCTGTTTGAGAATGGTTATTCCCAATACCTCCAATATTTACAAGACCAAGAGGAAGGTGACAAGCAGGAAGGTGACAAGCCTTCTTCTTTCTCTTACATCAGAAAAATATTTACCACTATTTACTCAGACTTTTAGAAGATGTTTCCAAAATTATTGTTTCATGTCCCGAAATCTATTATTTTGGAAGTGAACTACAACAATATCATTTCAGTTCTCCAAATGCTTGGAGAATTCAACAGCATGTTTCAGCGGAGGTATATTGGGGATGAAGTTAAGGAAGTTTTCATGTATAAAAATGGTGAACCCGATTCCAGAAACTCTAGCGTAATCACTCTTGGCAAAGCGAGGTTAAAATGTCTTGAGCAACTGAAAACGCTGTTAAGCGGCTTGAAACTTCCTCAAACATCCTCAAAACATGTCATTCGTGTTTTTGTACCGAAAATGCTTCCATAATTTTCTGTACTGTATCTAGCTCGTCAAAAGTAATAGCCAACAAAAAACTTGAGTTGCTTGTCATTGATGAGGCCGCCCAGCTGAAAGAATGTGAAACACTGATCCCTCTGCGGTTGTGGACCTTAAAGCATGCTGTTCTAATTGGTGATGAGTGCCAATTGCCTGCAACAGTCAAAAGCAAGGTTTGTTCTTGAATCTATCAAACATCGGATTTCTCATTTGTTTGGTATAACTTTTCTGACGCCATTTAATTTTTTTATAATCAATCTAGGTTTGCACAGATGCACTATTTGGAAGAAGTCTTTTTTGAAAGGTTAAGTTCACTAGGGCACAGAAAACATCTACTTAACGTGCAATACAGAATGCATCCATCTATTAGTATTTTCCCAAACACCAGCTTTTACGACGGGAAGATCTCAGATGCTCCTAGTGTCATGCAAAATGAACACCAGAAGAAGTATCTTCCAGGTTTGATGTTTGGTCCTTATTCCTTTGTAAATATTGGAGATGGAACAGAGGAACTCGATGAACTTGGTCATAGCAGAAGAAACTTGGTTGAAGTTGTTGTCATTGAAGAAATATTGTGCAGTCTACAAAGAGGCATGTTATCTCTATTCACAAATTATTTGAGTTATGTCTATACAATTTCAATTTGAAAAAGGTTTTCTAGCATGTACAATGTTTTCCTACTTCAATGAATGCTGTTTCTAATGTTTCTAAGATATCAGCATGCATGTTTCTAACATTTCTCCTTTGGCAGCTTGCTCTAAAACTAATAGGAAAGTTACAGTTGGTGTCATATGCCCATACACTGCTCAAGTTGTAGCAATTCAAGAAAAAAACTAGGAAAATGAAGTTTGGCCCGGTACAAGTAAAATTAATTCTGTTGATGGCTTTCAAGGTGGTGAGGAAGACATAATCATTTTATCAGCTGTGAGGTCCAACTCTGGGTGGGTTGGTAGGTTTTCTTTCAAACAGACAGCGGACAAATGTGTCTTTGACTCGAGCAAGGTTATTATTACTACCTATTAACATTGATTTCTTTTGTTATCCATGCTCAATCTTATTTTTCTTTGATCTCCTTGGCACATAACTTATGTATGAAGTATATTTTGTTACAGATATTGCCTTTGGATCCTTGGAAATGCAACAACCTTATTGAGTAGTGGATCTATTTGGGCTGATCTAGTTCGCAATCACGAAAAGATCGGCAGTGTTTCTTCAATGGAAGCTGCAACAAGGCTATCTCTCATGTGCTTGCTAAACAAAGGAGTGATCTCACTAGAGTTAATGTGAAAAAAGAATACACATCTCACAAGTTCCAGAAACAGTGGAGCTTGGGTATTGTCTCGCTGGATCTTTTCACTAATATCTTTGAGTTATATTATATGGAATTATTTTTCTCTAATTCTCATGCTAATTTTTCTGATTCGGTGCATCATTTTATTATTTCTTAGCATACATTTTAGCAAGAAACTTTACATATTTTCACTGGAAATTTTGTTAAATTTCGTTTCGCTGCATGATTTCTTGGAGCATCGTAGACATTTACAGGTTCCAGAAGAACAAACTTGGGTAGTGTTATTGCATCCAAATACCCAACAAATAATGCTGTTAGTAACAATCATTATTTATCGTTTCACAATAAAACAAAAATCATTATCTGTCAACTAGATCTAGACATATTACTTACATATTTATACATGTGAGTGTGTATTCCCATCCATGACGAAGGTCTACCTATTTCAGAAAAGGAAACGAATGATACAGAAAATCTGAAATTAGTTACTGAACAATTTCGTAACTCATAAATTTGATTTTTCATTCAGGTCGAGTGCCATCTCCAAGTGAGCTGAAAAACAAGGTTCTTCTTCGACAATTGATTCACCTTATGCTGCGAGCTCGTCAACAAGAAAAAGTGTAGCTTGGGTATTGTCTCGCTGGATCTTTTCACTAATGTCTTTGAGTTATATTATATGGAATTATTTCTCTAATTCTCGTGCTCATTTTTCTAATTCGGTGCATCATTTTATTATTTCTTAGCATATATTTTAGCAAGAAACTTTATATATATTTTCACTGGAAATTTAATTAATTTCGTTTCGCTGCATGATTTCTTGGAGCATCATATACATTTACAGGTTCCAGAAGAACAAACTTGGTATTGTTATTGCATCCAAATATCCAACAGATAATGCTGCTAATAACAATCATTATTTATCGTTTACAAACAAACAATCATTATTTGTCAAGTAGATCCAAACATATTACTTATATTTACATGTGAGTGTGTATTCCCATTCATGACGAAGGTCTAACTATTTCAGTAAAAGATACGAATGATACAGAAAATTTGGAATTAGTTACTGAACATTCTAGTAACTCATAAATTTGATTTTCCGTTCAGGTCGAGGTGCCATCTCAAGTGCGCTAAAAAAACAAGGCTCTTCTTCAACAATTGTTTCACCTTATGCTGCGAGCTCTTCAACAAGTGGCATTGTTGTTGCTGCTTCTGAAGTGCAGCGTCAAGAGAGAAACCAGAGGATATTGACCACCCCCTCCGTCCTTCATTGACTGTCACTCGGGAAGCTTATTTCCCTCACAATCCCGCTTCCCGCGACGACTGTTAATAAGGGACGAAGGAGTATACCACTGCTCTACCTGTTGTTCCATATAAGGCAGATGATGCTAAGGATGTCACCATTGCAATGCCCCTTCTTCCAAATAAAAAGAAGACAATGTTGAGGAGATTGGTGTGCCTGTAATTCCTACCGTGCTCTCTCGCCTTGCTAACTTGTGTACGCGTTTGCTGTGGCGATCATAATCCTATATGGCTCCCTATCCATTTCTCCTAAGTTTGTATCATGGTAAATGTCCCTCGGTAAAAAACATGGGTTTGAATCTTACAAAACACATGGTCTGTTGCTTTGATATTGTAATCTCACTCTGAATAAATGTAAATGCTTGGGTGAGCTTTTTAACCGTCTTGAGCTTGAGTGGTAGTACAGCATCTGCTTTGGTTGGCATCCAAAAGCTTTGCATTCCCCTTGTTTGCAGTTGCAGCTGGCTCTTTCACCCACCACGTCAGCACCACCCCCATGGGGAAGCGAAACGACTCCCAGCGGGCTCCTATGGGTGTGTTTGGTTGGAACCGGCTAACTCGGCCAGAAGCTCTAGGAAGCCACCTTGGGCTGTTTGGTTAGTCCGTTCGAGCTGAAGCCGGGCTTCCGAAAGCCACCGACCACGAGATGGCTGGCTCGGCCCGAATCGACCCATCGGTCGTTTTTACGGGGCCGGCTCGGCGGCCTCGGGCGTGCTCCCTCACCTCCTCCAGGGCTACCGAGCTCTCCCTCACCTCGAGGATCGATGTCGGGACATAAGGCGACCCGATGCCTTTGCCCGGTGAGGACATCGCGCGGCTGGGATAAGGTGGCGGGAGGCGGCGGATATGGATTGGCCGGGCGGCTCCATGGCCCGCCCGGGCGTGGGCAGCTCCCGAGCTCCGGCGGGCGGGCGGCGGCGTGCTCCCTCCCCCCGCGGCGGTGCCGACCCCCGGATCATCGGTGCTCATCCTCTTCCCTCGGACCTCCCGCAGCGGCTCTACTCCCACCGCCGCGGCCAGCCTGCGCCCGCTCCTCCTCGGCTGCCGCGGCGACCACTCCTCCTCCATCCACTGAATCGAGCGATTCCGGCCAAGCCACGACCCCGCGGATCGAGGGGAGGTCCCCGGCACTCGACACCGTTTGCTCCTACTCCTCCGTCCGGGCGTCCTCTGTTCCCAGCGGTGAGGACTGTCGAGCTTCAGCGACACCCGGCACCCGGCGGCGTCCATGGCGGAGGCCGCATTCCACTACCTTCTCCCTCCTCCACCACCCACCGCGGCGCCATCGATAACATGCTGCGGGCGCCGGATCTTCTACCGTCTCGTGCGGCACGAGGCTGAGGTGTTGTCTAGGTGCTCATAGCGACCTTCGACTCAACGGCCGATGGTCCAGTGCTCGCCCAGGAGTTCTTGCCCGGCGGAGGCGAGGGGAGAACCTCAATGGCGTCTACCACCTGTTCGGCGAATTCCTTCTTAGGAGGTAAAAGCCCGACCGATGTATAGACCGGGTGGCAGATCCAAAGAACGCGGTGAACCAAACAAAAAACTTGACTAAGCCGGACTCACTTCTACATGCAACCAAACACACCTCGGTTGGCTCCACGGGGACAGGCCTCGGTTACCCAGGCTACGATTTCTAGCCAAGCTCCAGCCGAGACCAACAAACCAAACACACCCTATATGGCTTGTGGAAGGTGGATACGTATTGAACTTCCAGTCCACCAAAGCCCATCTAACTTGCTACCTACCGGCCCACCTCATCACTATTCATTAAAAAATGTTCAACATTTTACAGAAATGTTGTTTTTCAACATATTTTCGTCAACATTTTGCAAAATGTTCCAACATTTTTTTGGAAATATTGGACAACATTCCATCTTCCACCTCCTCTACCGGCACACAGCAGCCATGGTCGGCGCCCGCCGGCGGCGCACCGGCCGCGAGGGTGCGCGACGCCCGGTAAGCTCAGTGGCGCGTGAGCTCCCGAGGCGGCGCGGCGAAAGTGCCGGGCCGGAGGGTGTGCGGGTCCGGGGCGCGTCGGCGGCGTGGGTTCGGGGAGGAGCTGGAGAAGAGAGGGTGAGGCTAGAGTTTGGTGGTGGGATCCAAGAGCGTGGGTTGGTTGCACGAATCTCAAAACATTGGAAGTTATGTTGGAAAAAAAATCTTCCTGAAGATATAGGATTCTTGCTCCCGGCCGTAGAGGCCACGCCCACGTTGGGGGCCGATGCGTGCCTCTGCGCCCTGTTGCCAGCGCGATCCATCCAACGACCCGCACCATCCTGATCAATCAATGTAGCCTAGAATCGAATGGCTGGGTGCGCCAAGCGATGCTAAAAAGCGCCGGCCCGGTCGTGAGCTCGCCATTTCACCGATTCGTCTCACATCACACTTCTTGCTGCCTGCCTCAAGTCCTGAGGAAGATGAACCGGCCGCTTAGCCGGGAGGAGAGCAAAATGAGGGGTGACAAAGACAAGCTGTACGGGGGTGATCGGGGTGGTGGACAAGATGGTGTACTATAGCGGTGGACGTGGTGTCTAGGTTATTCTTGTCCCGTGTTGTACTATAGCCGGGTGGCCCTAATGGGCCCAGCAGGGCTGTAGCCATTTGGTTTGGCTCCATGAAGACCAAAAGCGAAAGTATATGGGCCATTTGGTTTTGGCTCCACACTCATCATGAATGCACCACGACCCCCAGCCGACCCATGTAAAGTAGCGCGTGGCCTAATGGGACAGCTAAATACTCTTGGCTCCATAAGACCCATGGTGAAGTACATGGGCTGGCCCAATAACCGATGAACATGCTTCTCTTTGCTGCCGTTCACCGGCCTTCCGGTGCGTCGAATGCCACCTCTGGCGTGTGTGTTGTTGAGTAGCAGGCTCTGCGTGTCACCCATTATTCTCGACCGCCATCACGAAGCCCGGCAGCCTTGCCCGTCTTTCTTCTTCTTCCTTTTTACGCCGCCACCAACATCCCTACTGCTCCGCCATCGCCGCACTAGCGCCACCATGTCCCCATCGACCAAATTCAGCATGCAGCGCGGCTTTGTCAACATCCCTACGCATATCCGGGCCCGTTAGCTCGTCCGGGTTCCACAGAATAACCCTGCGACCGCCGTCTTCTCACGTGAGCGGAGCGAGAGCTTCACGTAGGGGCACCTCGCCGATTACCCGGCTTCGCGCCAGAGTGAGACTTTGTGAAGCGGTTCCTTGCGTCCTATCTTCTACTAGTTATCGTCAGTGCTTGTCGGCTGATAGTTTTCCAGTGACATTACTTGAGCCAGCGAGACGCCTTCACCTTTCAGCAGGTGCTGCGTCGCCACCATACACCTCGCACGCGTCGGCCTTGCTCGCTCCTATCTCGATCTATCTAGCGCGAGCATGTAAGCGTGGTGAGATCTAACCGCACGCTTTAGTGCCCTCATCACACTCCAAAAGGTAAGGTTAGAGGGCACGGCAAGATGCAATCACTAATGACTTGAGCATATT